>MIEF01007358.1:0-16965 GCA_001870725.1 Taenia solium | reverse complement strand
TGCAACAGACTGCAGGGATTTAAATTGCGAAATCCGCATTTGCCCAAGTACCAAACCATTTAAGGACATACGGTAAAGCGCTCGAATAAAAAATTTGGGAGTATAATTGCCACATGGTGTTATGTGTAGTATGGCTATCAAAAGTTGCCTTTTAAACTCCCAAAAGTATAAATGCGACTTTGAATAGCAGAGGCATGATAAAGTTGGCTCCACAAAAGCTGCTCTGCTTGCGTTCACCTAGCCCTAACAAACTCATTGCAGAAATATGGCATCCGACGTGGATGACGAAAATTTTCGAAGATCATGATAAGCAAAGTATTGAAACTGCCTCAATTTCCAGAAGCATAATGCGACCCAATATAAATCTTTATGGTCAGGATACAACTGTAGCTCGTCGCATAGTGCATTACAATTATTACAATCGCACTTTCAAAAGAAGATTTTAAAAATCTATAATAAAAGGCGCTACAAAATGGTGAGTTAAGGTTGACCAAAGAGATGAAGCAGTTTTTCTTAAAAATAATAAGGGATTTTCTTGCGATTCCCTTTACTGAGGTAGACAGTCCATCTTTTGGAAGTATTTGTGTTTATTGAAGCACTTAAGTGGTCTCGTGCTTACCGTGATCAAAGCTGAATAGGAAGACTATTTCATGTCCTTTTAGTTAATGGGTATGTCCGAATAGGAGTCATAGAAACATCAGTTTTGACTAGAACATTCAAATAAGGCAAGAAACACCCACTTTGGTAAAAAACATTGTGTTGTTAACTGCAGATTCCGCCAACATATTTTAAGGGATTACTTATATTGTCTTTGTTGTCACACAAAGCAGGTGCTACCGTATCTGTTAGGCCTTTAACAGAAGTCAAAGAATTACCACCATTCGTGCACTTTTCCTATGCCACTAAGGGCTCACATCGTTAGGGCTTACATCGAGGGTAATCAAGTTTAACATTGAAAGAAAATTAGACAGTCTTCTGCTCGATCAGCTTACAACATACGGTTTGGTAGCCGTTCTCTCTACTCATAACCAGTGAGGATTCGATTTCTGCACAAAAGGTGTTGCAATATAACGAGAGACCTTAATGTAATAGCTGCACCCTTTTACTACTCCCAGCAACTGCAGCATATGCCCACAATGCGTCTGTAAATACGCCGTTTGCCAGAAGGCAAGGCGATAGTGGTAAAAAAGGCGCGCCATGAAGATCGTGTGCTAGGTTAGAGGTATCTTGGGCACCTGGTGCCTAGCGCCCAGCAGTAATAGAGCTTAACCATTTAGAAGCTACACAATATTAAAAGTAAGGTATTGGTACAAAGGGTGTTGATTACAGGTCCTTTAGCACAATCATCCTTAGCAGTTGTTCATTTTAGCTCGAATCCGTTCGGGCGCTGGACGTACCGTAAAAATGTGGAACACAGTCACTACGGTCGTAAGCGAAAGTCGCAAGCACATGTGCCATAAACGTAAAAGTGCCACTAGTCTACATTTTGTTTGTCAATAACACTATGTTCTCCATCGCAAATTACAAATTTTGCCACACTGTAGCACCCAGATTATACAATTCCCACTAATGGATGGGAATGCAAGAAGTGGGCATTCCAAATTGAGCAGAATCTCAGTCCTAATGGAAGTGGTTCATTGGTACTTATTATATCTTATTAAGCTAGTACCAGCCCCTTGGTGCTTGTAAATGTCCGATTTTTGGCCAAACGCACAAACAATGATGATGAAGTAGAAGTGATGGAAAAACTCTTGCAATCAATCCATATCTGAGGAACGAGTGGTCGGATATTTAAGAAGCAAAAGTAAATAATTAGCAAAGGCCAAATAAAACTGCTGCTAGTACTGAAGATTTCATCGAAGGCTTTGCACGTTGCTCGGTCCATCCCCACTCTTGTAATCACGCTAAATCAAACAATGTGCTCAGCAAGTTAGATCCACTTGTTCAAAGGGGCTAGTTGCAGAAACAACAAACGAAATGATGAAAGAAACTACTTTACAGCCCTTATACCATTGAATGTTTAGATCCACCTAAACAGGCTGCTTTTTGGCGCAATGGCAGTTTGTTAACCTTCACTTCTTCGGTCTAAGATAATGTCCATTATGTAAAATTGCTGCATCGGAAGAAGTGCACATTTAGCGCCTTGTGTACAGTGAGGCATAATGTTTTTTGTTAAACACGCAAGCAAGGCAAATCCGCTTCTAAATTACCATTTTTGCTTAGTCCATCAAGGGATCACCAACAAGACTGTATTAATTTTTCTTTTTAAGTTCTCAATTCCCATATTTATTTACCCACAAAATCAACCCAAAATATTCACCACCACATTATTGAAGAACTGGCAGTTATTCGGTCAGCGAGCATCTAAATACATAGGTGATATGGCCATTTAAGCACAGATTGCAAAAGCAAGAAGCGAAAGTTTTGAGGTACGACATCAACTATGCACCTTTTCCTCTTCTTTTCCTTTTACGTTTCACCTGAGTTGTACGCCTCATACTAACAGACACAATCATTTGTTTGACTCACCACCCACCTAGTTGGACTGCATAACCCCGTCATCCTGAAAGAAAACAGACGCTTAGTGTGTGCCTTTTGTTTTATCTCTACAGTTGTCCTTTGTTTCGTCATCGCTTAAACAGACTGGCATGGAAACTTTGCACAAGCGAAGGGCAAAAATGCGGCTCAGAGAAGCTACTGCCAAATCCATTCTTCGGGTTTAAAGTACAAAGCACCCTCCAGCTTGAAAAGTCTTATGTGCATGAAACCACCCTAGTCAAAGGGCAGGCAGTAGCTCAGTGGGCGAACCGTGTACCTCGCCATGAAATTAAACGCGTATGCTTTACAGTCCCGCCCAGCGTAGCATCCAATGGTGACAGCCCCACACTGGGTGGGATGTTTCTGCAGATGGCTCTCTGCCGAACTCGGCCACAATTCATAAAACCGCAGCCGAAAAATTGCTTATTAACTCGTTTGCGCCTAGATTAGCCGAGCTCATTTTACCAACCTCTACCTCATCCTATTCCTCCACCACCCCATTCTTCTTCGTCAACATCAACCTCGACAACTGTTGCATCCGTTCCGTGACCAAACTATCCGATTCTCACAAACCTTATAAAAAAGGAAAGACCTAAACCTTTCTTTGCTCCATTGCTTTTCCTTTCCTTATCAATTTATCAATGCAGCTGCTTTTGTATTTACCAACCAGTAATGCTTTCGGGACATCAATACGTGGCATTATTATTTAGTCCTGGCCCTTAAATGCTGCTAAATAACAATACATTCGGATTTGGCGGAAGCCGTAGCAATGCTACAGTTGGTGGATTTATAGCATGCGGGTCATATTTTTGAACCTCTTGGCTTGCGTGCCACGTATACGCATAAAAGAAACTGAAATAAACTTGAAGCTAGGATAGGAGGCCCTGACTTAGTCGACTAATACCATTCAGGTGGTAAATACTCAGACCTGCATGTCAAGAGTGAAGACGAAAGACGAGACCTTTGTAAATGATGGCTAGTGCATATTCTCCGTTTCTTTGGTTTAACGCCCACGGAGCTAGCAATTCCACTATTTATGAGGAATAACGCAAACATTAAAGCAGCAGTTGAACGATTATGGATTACTAGCATAAATGTGCGGACTTCGAACTGCTCCTAAGGGAAGGCGGACATTAAAATGAAAACAGCCACCAACACTACATTTTATGTTTTCAAAGCAGCCCAGAACATCACTATTGGAAAAATGCATTTGTCAGTGCAATAAATACGCACGAAAGGACATTGAAATTCATGCATATTTATTGCACACTATTTTATTTCCAAAGTCTTTGCAAAGCATGGAGCATAGGTAACTTAATGGACTTTTTTACCCAGAATAAAAATGAGGGAGTCACATTTAAGCAAGGAAAAAGACATCGCTATTTGAGCTCCGAAATATGAATTCCTAGTGTTTTTTCTTCCTCCGGCTAAAAGAAGATGACCATGACAAACTGCTTAGCATTTGTCTTCATCTATGGAGCGATTCCAATTCAGTCAGTTGTAAAGATAGATTTCTGTGCTTTGGTATCTAAAAGAATTCACCGATGCTTTTGTCATAAGCTCCGCCTGAAAATGATGTCATATAATGCCAGTAAGGGCCACTAGGCGTCCATGCTAATGCTTTTAACAAACTGCTCTAGTGTTATGCTTTTTGATAGAATTTTTAAGCACTGCAGTGAGGAGTAATTGTACATGCAACAGTTTCATAGAAATGTGTGAGTAGGATTAAATAGGGGGTAGGCAAGAGCATTTTTAGGCCCTTACATTATTAGCCTTTGACTTACATATGTAACGTGGTTAATTTTATTACACCTGAAATATCTACTGGTCAATGTACAGAAAATGTCAAACTTATCTAAAAATTTTCTTCCGCTTCGCTACACGACCTCACAAAGATTCGAATAAAGGGAGAAATTTGCCGAGAAGAAAGAGAAGTCCGGGATAGTAGGTTCTGGTTCTGAACGAAACTTTCGAGCAGCAGTATACTACACACTTAAGTGTTGGTGAAATGTGTAATAAGTGTCTCACGATTCTTCTGTCTGGTTTTATGCATGGTTGCAAAATCCAGATTATAAACCTGTTGCATGTTTATTATGCTAATCCGTCCTGGAGGAGTTTTTTAAACTTTTCCCAATTTTAAGCAGTAGACCTTAGCTAACGTTCGTTTCTTTAACGTAAGAAATTCAAAGCTGATTTTGCTCTTCCATTTATCTTTGAGTCCATTAGACGTTTTCGACACAAACCATGTCCAAATTCTTACTAGAAGTAGCGCTTGTAGCGTCCCGAGACTCCCTTTAAGGTAAAAGAAGGCATAGTATTGGGGCAGAATATATATTCTGGAAACAGAGGGCTTGGGGCTGTTGGCACGGCCCCAAAGGCCGTCCAACCGGCTAGTACAAGATGGCCACCCAAGCGACCGAAACCGGCAGTTCGAACTAGCAAAGTATTACAGCGCTCATCGATGCACATGGCTCACTACACTTCCCATACAAATTCATCACTCCCACATTTTTAATGCTTATTTATTTTGTTCGTTTTTGAACTTACTAATATGAACAATCTAGTCCTCTTGAAATCCACCCTCATTCTATTTTTAAATGCCCTTCGAAGTTGCCATTAACTTCTCCTCAAAACTATTAGTTGCAACTCTATTTAATAATTATTCACTTCTTAATCAGTTGCACTTATGCCAGTATAGATGATATAAAACACGTTTGGGGTAGCGCCTTAGAACTAAGCAAACGAATTTTACTTCCTGTAGAATCCTTCAAAGATATTTTGTTAGTTAAGATTGGAAATGCAGTGTGCAAAAATACCGAGATCGGATGAAGTAGCGCTCCTCTGCTATTGTTTACCTTGGTATGTTATCATACTTCTGCGCAAAAACAAATTCTGCATGGGTCAGCAATTGGTTATCCTCTTACCTTGTTCATTGGGTTATCAATGTCATAAAAATGGGAGCGAATTCTGGCAAATAAAATATTCCAGTAGCTTAACATATAATAATGCATAAAAAAGGGGTCGTCCACTGAAATTAGGATCAACTAGTTCCAGACCACAACAGTTCCGCTGCTATTTATGAACGCCTAGTATTAAATTGGTTCCTGGCTGGTGGCGACGGGGAAGAATTCAATCACATTTACGCCAGATGTGCTGCTCGTTGCTATACTCTAGACCATCGTCGTTCGAACGATTCACATTTAATCCCAACGCCTCTACTCCGCTTCGGTTTGACCTAGCTTTTTGTGCCCTTTTCATTTTTCATTGGCTCTCTATTATTTTTCCGAAGAACGTCAGGAGGCCAAAGCATAGTGGACAATTAGAATGGAGTTCCCCTTGTAGCAGTGCTTTTGGCTACTATTTGTTCCATTTGGTGGCCCATGTACCTGGTTTTATAGGGAAATTGGTGAGACTGCACACCTTCCTGCTAGTCACTGTTGCAAAATCACCCTGCTTGTGCGCATCTCTGCCTTGTCCGCCTACAGCAAATTGACCCACTTATCTTGAAAGAAAAAGAAACTTAAAAGGAGGGCTAAAGTAGTAGTACTAGCACAGACGCGACTAATACCAAAGTACGATCTGGTCCGATCAACGCTTGGTCTGTGGCACAAGGCATGACTATCGAAACCGTTGGATAATAGCGCAAGCGAACAATGGATAAATGGAACTCACCAAATTAGAACTGGTGAAAATTTCGCTCAAGGAAATGTAGGTGGAAAATGGGTGACTCAAGCTTCAGTGGGTGTCAAGGTGAGGAAACACAATAAGGGGATTAGTTCCGTTCTCACTAATTTTGCAATGAATGAAGCTACGCTAAGGCTTTGTGGTGCGTAAGATACAATACATTAGAAGAGTGTAGGGGTGATGTGGGAAGATTTAAACTAGAAGCCGAAAGAGGATAAAAAGGTGCGAGAGTTGCGTTCTCTTTGCGGTCGTGAAGGTGTTAGTTAGCCCTATTGGCTTTGAGTAACCCTTAATATCAAAAAACAAAATAAAAAAGCTCCGTTTGACCACAATACCTTTCTGGTAAACCTTGAGAGGCAAAACTAGTAGTTCTAGAATAATGTGTTGAAAAAGCAACTATGTGGTGCAAGTGATGAGGCAGATCAGCAAGTTTAGTTTTGCCTAGCCAGGTGTAATTTACCTAGTTTGAGTTCTCCTTACCTTCTAGTGCCTCTACAACGCGCTGACGACACTGAACAAATAACTATAATGTAGTCCGTCTGCTGCTGAGGTAAAGGGATCTGGGGCTTGCCCCTAAATATGACAAGTATTGACAGGTGAAAGCCACTGGTGATTGTTTCCGATTCTGCGCTTTTGTAAATCCATGCCTTTTACCAGAGATGAGAGTGGAATTGGCTCAATCTCTTCGGGTGCGCAGAGACGAATACTTGTTTTGCCACAAGGAAAAAAGGAGTTGAAGAGAAGAAAGGGTTGTTAAAAACAAAATGCCGCCAAGCCTCAATGTCTGGGTATTGTGTGATAGTTATACTAGAAAATTTTAAGACTTTGTTCCACTTTCGTGATCGCTCTACTTCTTTGAGCAGCCTATCTCTCCATTCATTTATTTGCCCACCTCTCTCTCTATTTACGTAACTGATATGAGCATAACCCAAGGAGGTACATAGATATCTCATGAAATGCCCACTTATAAAGGCTACCACATGAGGCAATGATTTGCTGATGCGCTCAAATAAAAAGAAGGAAAAGTGAAGTGCAGCTTGGGAAAGAAGTCAAGTTGGAGATGCGTGACTTGCCCATATTTTAATGAGTTGTAGTCGATCTTTATACTTTGTCTCTTAGTCTTCCTTCAGAAGGAGAGAGGAGAGTCAGGGGAGAACAAAGCAAGGATGGAGGAGGTGGAGTGAACTGAGCATCAAGAAGGGTGACAGTGTTGAGGGTACCAACGAGTGGCATGTCTCGCTTTACTGTGACTGAATGATTTCCTCGTTGCACGTGTAGAATCAATCAGTGACACGTGATGCGTATGGCCTACTGTGTGGTCTCTTGCGGTGTCGCGTCTGTAGTGCAAAACAGCAACATTCCTTAAGCACCTTTGCCTTTGAGCCTCGCCATCTTGTCCGAATACTGTCTGCAAAATAAATCTATTGGCAGAAGGTTCTTTTCCAAATCATTCCAAGCTCGACTTAAGCGCCAATATTTGAGCTGTCGCATTTGTAGGCCTCGCATATCAGCTTTTAAGTGACCAAGCTATACAAGAAGTAGACTAGCTGTTGGTGAATTAGGTGCCGTCGTACGTGAGGTGTGAACGCGCCCGTCTTTTTTAAACCATAGCTAATGCTCATATCCATAGATGAATCGGATTTCAGTAAGTACACCACAAACCTAACAATTAGGGATAAAACAAATTTATTGAACATGGTAATTAGCTACCTAACCAACGAATGGGCAGGCAAGCAATAAGAGGGCATTATCCATGTGAGTTTTTCCACTTACTCTGCCTTCTAACCCTTTTGTGCACAATGTAAACTAAGTATTGACAAAAATATGGAAAGGCTTCCCAGGATTAACAAAGAAATAGTTCTTGCGGCGGATAACAGTATCAATTTGTCAAGACTCGTGTTACAATGAATGCTAGTGGTGCTAAAACACTTACCATGCAGGGCTGTTGAAAACTCGCTACTTACAAGTAATGAGCAGCCAAATATAATACCTAATGGAGGCGCTTTCATATCCAGAAAGTACTCATTGCCGATTTTTCGAAGATTTTATTCTTATGGCCTGAGCTGCTGGAAACTAAATGATGTTCAACAACAGCCAAACGTCCGACTTTCTCACAGCCGTTTTACCACTGGCCTAACAGCAGAGTCATTTGTTTTTGAAGGGGGTAGAAAGCTTTCAATGTGAATGCTGTTTCCACTTACCACATTGTCCCAGCTTTTGTGCTGCCTACCCATGTGTCTATCAGGGTCGTACTGGTCCAGAGAAGATTTAAAAAAGGCATCGCTGATTCACTCATTGGTGCTATTTACACTTGTAAGAAAGCACGATTGATCTAATTTAAAAGCCGAGTCAGGCAGTAAGTAGATCCTGTTACTAAATGGACCCATAAGGTGCACGTCAAATTCTTATTTTGGCCTGTAGGTAAGTATCAACAAGATGCATCTGTAGGCCAACGCAGTTGTATGCACTTACAGTGGTATCCACTTGGTACACCCGTGTGAATGATTCAGGAGTCGCCAGCAGCCCTGCCTTGGTCAGTGGGCTTAGCTATTCCATGGGCTGTCGCCTGTGCAAGTAGAGAATACGATGAGGAAGGGGATCATTATATGATTATATGATTTAAGACATATCACGCATCCATCAGGACGCAGGAGACCAAGAAGAATAAGCTGATGAGAATGTGATAGATAAAGACGAATTAGAGACTGGTCTTTTTCCCACTTCTGCAGAAAAGCATTCACTAAGGCATTAACATTGTCCAACTCAAGGCAGTTAGTCTTCTAGAGTTCTTTAAGTATTTTAAAGCTGTCGCCGCTGACCATTGTTTGACCGTCTATCAGGCTGAAACCAAATTCTCATCCTCGTGATTTTGAGAAATCAAAAAATCACACAAGTCGACTCGGCAATCGGTCAGGATTTCTGCACTTCTACGAGCCGTGCAGCAGCAACTTGTTTTACCCTTACCGAATCCGGATACTCTTCTTGCTCTTTTCACAAAGATTTGCGCAATTGCTTCATACATCAGTCTTTGGATGGACAAGGCAGCAACCTTTTGTTCATCAAATACGACTGTCAAAACCACTTCTTCTAACTAACATTTTACGCGCGTATCAATCTCGCTTACCGTGAGAAATGATGCGAACTAACGACTACTTTTATAGCTTGTAGCCAATGAAGCGGGCATTAAAGGAAAAATGAAATAATGAGCATGGAAATTTACATTACTGGGATGATAAGATCCTACCATCCACGCCTTGGTAGTATTTTTACCCCCTGGTGTAGATGAGACGTCAAAATGTGGGCTATTCTAGGGACTCCTTACTCGCTGTCCACTGAAGAGACAACGGTTTGCCAGACGGAAACGTTGTGTCTGCAAGTTAGCGTGGTGTCATTTAGCTCTTTGTGCGCTCCAGAACGCGACTCCAAGATAATTACAATGTCATCATTCGCGTTCTTATTTTAGGCCAGCATAAAAGAGAAGAACGTTTTAGTGGCTCCATGTGCACCTTCAACTGCTTCTTCTTGCCCGTCGATGTCTGTCCCTGGATTTGCCGGCTGTTATTCACCTGCTGGTTCTGCTCCTCACCCCTTACACCTACTGCCCTTGCGAGGAGAACAGAGAGTTCTGCACCTCATTGAACGTGGCTGGAGACAAAGTAGGTACCGAAGTAGGTACTCACTAAAGATGCGTTGGAGTAAGGCATGCGAGAGGAGCATTAGTAGAGAGGAGGGACATCGTTTTCCCGTTCCGAAGAAGTCTTCAGGCCTAGTTTTATGTATGCACAGTAGTCCATAATGTCTACAAGGTCATATGCTTACAGTATGATTTTGATGGCCATTGAGAAGTAGTGACTTTATCACCCCCTTTGATATCAGTTCACCTTATTCTCCTCAAATTTGGAAACCTTTATTTCTCTCCCTTTAATAGAGAGGAGAGCTGGAATGTGGAACCAATAGTTAGGGGTGCAGTCTGCTCCTGTTAATGGCGTCGACTACGCCATCTTTTCCCCGACGAGATCATTAAAATACAGGCGTGTCCATAGAAGACGTTGGCGCTTTTACTTAACATCTGTTCAGCTTATTGAGACAACTTTGTAATACGTACAACTGCAAGGAGATGAGCTTTCGTTGGGACGTGAAAAGGCTTAAGAGGAGCTTATCGAGTGCACAGAAATTGCTTACTTGTTATCTCCATAACACAAACATAGGAACGAGAAAACACATGGGTAATGCTTCGGCTTGTAGTTAATATTCGCATGTCAGCTAGCAAATGGCATTTGGTTCGCCACTCCTAGTTTGTCGTCTATTTGTACAGAGGAGTCATTTATACTAGTTTTTTTTGGCATGCAAAGAGGGGTTAGTGAATGCCTTCTCTCCGACGTTTGGACGATTCATGTGCTTCATGGAAGTTGGTGCGCTAATACTTTGCGACCACAAAGAATACTTTAAAATTTTCACATTTGCTTGAACCATTTGCGAGAGCAAGAGTAACGAGCTGAAGAAATCTGCTCCTATCTATTGCTATTTTAAATACTTTTGGAGCCAGAATAGACCTCCTTAAAATTGTTGTCGGGAGAATTACCCAAAGTTCTGCTGAAAAAATTTAAAACTTTATCGATTTGAGTTTGCTTTGCCAATGTACGCGGCGAATGCTAGTGGTATCGGAATGAAAATTCAATCAGTAAGCTAGTTTGTGCATGAAAAGTAATTTGTCTTACTTGCTGCTCGTCTTATATGTCTTTCAAGACCAAGATTGTAGTCTTCCTCCCTCATCATCTTCATGCTCACCGGCCCTTACGCCTAGGAAGCTTTTCAGCACTTCCATGCATCCAATTTCCTTCTAACATTCTTGTTAGAGTCCGTATCACCCCTTTTTACTTCTCCTCTTATTTCACCGCTTTCCTCAGTCCGTCCCCGCCATGCCACTGATCCTTACTGCCACAAAGGAAACTATGTTCCTATCTGCCGAAGAGTAGATGTACAAACTGGACTACTCTATTCGAACACACTAATACAAGGACTCACCCTTTTCAACTAAGTGCTTATTATTTCATCGACTGCCTTTATTTTGGTCGACAACAAGTCTGATTGAGAAGTTAACCTGGAGAGTAAATTTACTGACGCTGGGGTTTAGCGGCAGGATGATAAAATGTTTGCGACGTAGAAATGCACGCATATCGGGTCAAAAGGTACCATGCATATATTTGTTTTGCAAAACCGATACAAGGGCAATGCATAAAAGAGAGGCGTCAAAATGTGGTACTTCTTATTGTGATGGCTATAGCAACAGTGATGCTAGCGCTTATTGGAAGAAACCAAACTTTATGCCAGACTGAGCCGCCTCAATTGCCACTGCTTTCCGTGCGTTCACAAAGCGTCAAAGCTGAAATGCAGCAATGCGGTTGGTAAGCTGAAGATCGAGATATATAAAATGGGCGATTACGAAGATAAAGGACTGGGTAAATAAAGTGGGCAACTCAAGTCACTTGATTGAAGAAGGGGACGCTGAACATCGATACTTAAGACATTGTGCTCGTAAGATACACGCTACCCACTGGAAAAGGCTTCAATTACACCCACACTTCTGATCAGGAGCAAGCGTCGAACTGGCACAATCTCTCGCACCGATTAGGCGTGATTCGTCTCTTTTGTCGCCCGTGTTCCAAGTTACCCCTGCAGACACGGAGTGAAGGGATCCGTCATACGGGGCGCGGAATGATACCAGCAAGGGATAAGAATTAATTGCGGATATCCACGAACGTCTACACCTCACGGCAAGTACTTGGCTAATTTTCGCATATTTGCTTTCCTGGCTGCATAGCGCACTGCTCTAGATGGATAGCGCTTTCACATCCTGGCTGTGTTGTTCATTTTTTGCCCGCGTGCTTGTCTGCCTGCCTAGTTGGGTTTTTATCTGATTTTGCCTTCCTCATCCTTTTTCATGTCTGCCTACTTGTCTGTCTGGCGGGATTTCTGTCCACTTTCACGTGTGCCTACGTGAGTGGATGTCCACCTGTCTGGTAAATTGGATAGTAGGCTAATTCTGCATGCCTGCATCCCTAGTTATTTGACCCCTTTCTAAGTGGACATCTAAACCTCTTATAGTCTGACCAGCTTGCTCCATTTCTGCCTCTCTTCCAGCCTTCCTCGTTTCATCCATTCAACTTCTTTGCCTTGACAAAAGAGCGACTAATGCATCGCTCCATACTTCTCACCTGATCGCTGAAAGCTACCCAGGAAGGCACACTGCATACACATGGCAAGACATCAACCCCCACTAATGGTCCCTGCTTCTGCACACAAAAATCCATTCAAGTGCCACATATAGGCTGCATTAACCACAATTTTTTCCTCCCTTATTCAACAATGCCTTATTTTTAAGCCCAAACGCTTGGCACAAGGGTGGGTGGTTGGGTAGTAGGTCAGACTGATGAACGGATAAATAGAGCTCATTTATTAGCACCAAATTATTTACAAGAAGGAGCAACATCTTTTTTCCATCTTTTCACCACTACACCACCCAACTGTGACTGTCTCGTTTTGAAGCGCATATTAAAATACCGGTCTTTTCATCTTCATAAAATTCACCTAGCAAATTCCTTTATGACGACTCTTTTCCGTGATTTAGCATAATATGGCGCTGAACAGGCATCAACTTTTTGCAGAAGCAGCTGCACAATGTTAAATCCTACCCTTTCTCTTTGGTTGAATGCCATTATCGGAGAGGATACGATGTCAGGGTTGGCCGAATACCTTCAACGGGAGAAGTGGAAGAAAAAGTGTAGACAAATTAGCACTGCGGACCTTCGGAGGCACAAATCTGCGCTATCATTTTGGATTATTTATAAACTATCAAATACGATAAGGCCCACTAGCTTTACCATGTATTCTTGAGCTCCCTGCAATTGTCATCTCCAGTTACCACTTTTCATTGCTCCTAGCCTTATCCGTTCTATAGCCATTGATGACTACCTCCATCGATTCGATAATGATTGTGGAGGAGACTTCCACCTTCAACTGCCATTTGGTTGCATCAACTCATTTGCTAGTACTTCAGAATTCCATTCCAGCTAGAAGGCTTTAACAACCACTGAACTAAACTTGAAGTGCGCCAAATAACAAAAAGGGACTTTAAAAGCTTAGTGCGTCGAAGTGACTTGCCGCAACAATTCATGATGGTGGAATGGTCTTTCCTCACAATCAATGCATGAATCTTACGAATGATTGCACTCACAACCGCCAAACATGAAGGTATTTGGACCTGTGCAAATGGTGGTTTCAAGCCCAAAATCAATTTATACGTTGCATCGCTGATTACTCCAGATTTAATATATTTCATTTAACCTGGCGTGTTTAAATTGGATCAAATTAGCGTGCATTTGATAAGATGACCAGATAGGATTGTACAGGATTATCTTAAATTGGATTGGAGTATGTAAGACGGAGTGAACATTGAACAAGCTGCACCTACTGTACTGTCAAGTGCCTTGTTTAGTAATTGGCACTTATTAGCTTGCACCACAGCTTCTCTGCATTCTAATTCCAAATGTGACTCCAGCTTTGGTTGGTACTTTACATGGTGCAATGGTCAACATGAAAGCGTGTGGTGCTTATTTGCTTACCTTAGATTAGCCTCACTACATTGGACTGAATTTGATCAAATCAGATCAGATTTAGGCGTTTTTTTAAGCACCGTCCGTGTGGATGGGATGTGAGAAGGTACGAAAAATAAGCATCATATTATTTGTTTATGCGGCATCGATATGAGCAAGATAGATTCAAAGGCCGTCGGTTATTCAACATCGCAGATTATTTATATTCCACTTCTGCATATGACGTCTGCTATATTTGGCTAGGTCTGCTGGTGAGCTGATGACAATGGGTCCATGTCTACACTACATCCTAATTTTGTGGTGATGATCAAAATTTACCCGGTTAATTCTACTTTGGAGTGAAGTCTGCATCCAAGCTTAATTCTATTCTAAAATATATCAAGGTTATTTTTTATGAAACAACCATTCCATCTAGCCACCAAAGAGCATCAAGTTGCAAAGTTTATGCATAACTTAGCTGGATTTAATGTTTAAAAATGCTAATTAGGGCCAATTATTAACTAATGGCTTTGGGGTCACATAGGTGCGTAAGTTTGTTTCCAAAGGCAAATTTACTGTCTAATTAACTAACTTGCCAAGGATGCATCTAAAGTGACATATTTCAGCTACCTGAAATGTGAATGAAGCTCTAAACAAGCATGAAAAAATGCATGGAGTTTATGCCTACACTTCCCAATGAATGTTGAGTGGCAATGCGCAAAACGCTAGTCATTTCTTTTTGATGCGCTAATGCATTCTCATTCCTTTGTTTTCGCCGGATTTCATTCTAGCCATTGCCTACCAAGAAGCTTGCGACTCCTCTTCGTGCCAAGTTGAATGAACTAGATAAACCTGGAATGCCTACGCAACTTTTGGTTAGGGGATAGCGAATTTAAATCCAATCAGGTGCAATGGGATCTTTGCGCATTTTAAGCAAATCTACTAGTGGTAGCAAACAGTTATAATCTAGTTTAGGGATTGCCTTCTGCTGACGGCAAAATTCCGCTCCAACTTCGATCATTTTAAAAGGTAGGTAGACTGGACTACACTGCATTGACAAAATCAAATATTCCAAGCTCATTAAGCAGATAAATGAACAAAAATTATGGAAAATGTGTGCATTTTTGTTTGATGGCTTTGTACCTACTTACGAAAACACATTATTTGCAAAGATGGTTGAATCAATGGGAAATAAGTGGACAAACATTACTGGGACTTCTGCAATAAGTGCAGTAAGAACTAGAGCTCTGTTATCGAAGTAGTCTACCAGAATAGTGCATATTTTGCCATGTAAAAATAAAGTAAAATAATGAAAGCTTGCATAAGACCAGTTTAGACAAGCACATTAAGTGACATGGTTAACAAAAAAATGTAGAGAAAGAATTGAACCAACGACCAACAGTTTTCTACGTAAAAAAACTAAAAGAGCACAAGAATTGCATAGAGTAAAGGGGAATGCGATGGGAGGAAGTGGGAAACAAAGAAATGTGGTGAGATTTCACGCGATGCAAGGAAACAGACTGCTGCAAATGAGTGGTGAGGGGGTTAGATGTAATGAGGGGAGCACTAAAAACCGAAGTTAATCATGTACGAGTAAAATGTAGTGAAGTAAGCCAGTGAACTCGAGCATTCCACATGCGTCTTTCTCGCGAGTACTAATCCGCAACGATGTAGCATAACCTCGAAGCTATGATGCAAACCGGAAGTTTACACTTGAGGTTATCACCATGGTTAATTCTCTTTGCATGGGCCACTTTGCATCTTTTGCCTTCCTAAGCGAACAGCACCTTTCATCTCTACCCATTCTTCTACAGTCTCCTCTCCTGCCTCCAATAACTTCTTTCCTTTCTTTAATCCCTACACACACCCCTTTCTATAGATGTGTCTACGCAGCCAGCCTTATGATTCTTTCCTCTCTTTGTACACTTCATCCGTTCTCTTTACTCCTGCATTCCACACAACTGTCCTGCAATTTTATCCGCGCCTTTGCTGCTCGACAATTTTTATAAACTTTCATTGTGAGGCATTTTGACAAGCCAGTAAAACTGATCTTATTATTCATGACTCTGCCCTTCACATGATTTTGTTTTGTATATCCAGGAATGGGACATTAAGTCTCATGGTATCCAATTTCTCAAAATCAATTTAGCTTGATAAAACACCGGGGTATAACCTTTTATAAGATTGATCATCGGAATTTTCGAACCACATCATGCTTGGTTAGGCCTTCGTGCCGTTCGAAATTGACAATATGTGTACGTACGTTCACTGTAATGTTTGTACGGCGGGTAATAATAATAATATTATCAGTGTACAGCTTGTAGATGATGGATTATAATGAACTCGTAATTGAGATCCGATGAGACAATCCCTTAGGGAAACCGTTCCCATTTCACCTCGAGAGCCAACACACATACGACATGCAACTATGGAGTTTTAACTGTTGGATGTTATGGTTGACAGTTCGCCTATATTGGGCACCAGGAAAGCCAGATTTAACTGGCCTGCCTCCATTTAACTGCGATGGTGATTAAGGCCTAACCAATTGTTTCGAGGGCCTCAACCCCTGCCAACGGCCCTCCTTACTAGGACTCTTAAAAGGACAGAATTGTTTGGCTGCCAGAGAATTCTAAATAATGGAAATTCTAAAAAATTGGCCTACAATGGATAATAGAAGCTTCTTATGTTCGTCATTATTTACTAGTGAGTACGATAGTGGGCGATGGAAAATGGGCAAACAATCTCTCTATTAGTGCATTTGGACATCTATACAATTCGCAATGAGTGGAGAAGCCTGGCAATCTACGACTTAAAAATAATAAGCTGTGCTACCTTTTTAAGCCTCCAAATTTAAAAGGTAGGGATGCTGAGTCTTTCCCACAATCCCTGGATGCAATCTTGCCTTGCAATGGAGTATGACGAGGTCCCAAATGTCTTGCCCACTTCGTATCTGCAGCATTTCTACAAAATTTTGAGAATTTGTCCGTGGCCAGCTGTGGTGAATGCATTCGTCCGAATCGTGGTGCAGACTTGGGGTAAATATTTTATGCATCATCCAGCACGTGGTCTGCTTGTCTTTAGAAGTAAGGTGAGTTAATGTCATAAGAGAGTTTAGGAGATGATGCTGAAGTTTCAAGCTGGAGTTAGATTG
>MIEF01007356.1:0-111269 GCA_001870725.1 Taenia solium | reverse complement strand
TTCACTTCACATGGACTCTTGCGTGTGTCTTTACAAATGGCACAGATTGTTCATCAATTTATTACTTCTGAGGACACAACTATGGACTTATTCAACAACTGAAGTGAAAACAGGATGCCTATACTCCTGATTTATACGCCACCACTGTCAACGACAAATGAAGCAATAATGAGTGCAAAGGGTCCTCCTTACCAATGGCTGCAGCTTGAGAAAATCTCTCTAACAATGGATGAATGTGGAGTGGTGAAATGGTGGTTTGACTTTGTTGTTGGTGTTGATTGGACTTGTGAATGAAAAAGTAGTTCAATTGTTGCGTCATCTGATCAGAAATTACTTGTTAGCATGTTGATTTGACATGTGTCAAGGCTGATGGCTTGCAAAAGCCTCGGTGATCCTCCTACTGCCGGTTGGACTTGGGGCTGAGGGCACAGAGGAGCCTGGTTAATGGCCACATTGCCATTCCCAAGTTGGACAATCAATACACCCGCCACGTGACAACACGGATGACTTGTCCATTGCCCACTTTCACCACTCTCCTCGCACTACTCTCTTGGCATCTGGTCGACAGTGGCAAATTCCTCCACGAGGTCTGTATCTACGACAAAATTCGCCACAATGACAGTCGAGACGCCTACTTCTTCTACACCAATCCCAAGCGCTCAAGCACGCTGGATGTGGAGTTGACGAGGAAGGTGTTTGAGGGGAAGGCCAGTCTCGAGATTGAGCAATTTAAGTGCAGCTTGCAGAAGCACTTCATTCGTGAGGAGCACAGGTTGTGGATCATGTGCTGCAGGTGAGGGCTCAGTCCAAGTGTCACTCAAGCCACTTCTGCTGACCTTGATGGCGATTGGGATTGATGTGCCCTCACAAGGAGTGAAGCGTTGTATAGGCGTGTAAATGACAGTGTTGCAGGATTGTCTTGTTACTTGATGCCTAGACTGAATCTCGCATAACCTGAATTCGCCTTCACAATTGACACAGATGCTGCCAAGTGGTGTGGAGTGATGGAGGATGGTCTGACGCATGTCATGAGTGGAGCAGAGATGGTCACGATACCAGACTGAGTGAGGCGAGTAGCAGTCAACAAAGGGGAGATGTGATTAGATGCCTAGTCTGAATCTGGATCTGAGTGCAGTGGTTGTAGAGGTGAGTGGACGATGGATGGAAGAAGGGTTGGGGGGATGGATGGATGGATGGATGGATGGATGGATGGATGGATGGATGGATGGATGGATGGATGGATGGATGGATGGATGGATGGATGGATGGATGGATGGATGGATGGATGGATGGATGGATGGATGGATGGATGGATGGATGGATGGATGGATGGATGGATGGATGGATGGATGGATGGATGGATGGATGGATGGATGGATGGATGGATGGATGGATGGATGGATGGATGGATGGATGGATGGATGGATGGATGGATGGATGCTTGGATGGATGCTTGGATGCACGGAAGAATGGGTGCTTCCAGAGTGGAAATGGGGAGAGCGTGGAGACGGATTGCCTTAACAAGAATCAACGATAGTAGACTAAAAATTGTGCGTCTGATAGACGAGTGATAAATGACCGCATCGGCTTTGTCACTTAGCCGACTTCTCCCATTTTGTTTGTTGTTTCTCTAGATTAGATGAATGCCTTCCTAAACAAACACCTTTTGGCCTGAATTCCATCCAGCACACTGCATTGCGCTGTGCTTTGCATTTCATGCATTAGCTCGCCTCAGCCTCGCCTCGCCTCGCCTCGTTAAGTCCTTTGCCAGTCCATTCGGTGGTGTCGCGAGGTGATGTCAGCACCATGGCAGTGGTGTCATGTGGGATTGGGCATCAAACACAGTCTTTCTAACCACTCGTGGTTCCTGTCCTCGTCGTGCCATTGGAAGCAGTGCTTTCAACTTCTAGCTATGTTCAACAAGGTATGCACTTCCGTGAAAACAGACACCGGCACGGCGCAACGCGGAATAGTTTTGAATGTGGCTGCTGTGACTGTTTGCTCTGAGCCTTCCCGCATTTCGAATTACAAGCACAAGATGGCTTTACGTGGAGGTGAACCAGACAACTGTAGATGCATCCGGTGGCAGGGTGGTGTGATGACGGTGGGGGTGGCTAGAGCACTGGCGCAAGTGGAAGACACTAAATGAGTGAATGTGGCGTGAGTCAACACACTTACTTATAGCCAGCCCACCTAGTGAGACTGTAGACGGACATTGTCAATCACGGGTGGGAACGACTCCTATGAATGCTGCTCATGAGTGAATCTGGTCTTAGTTGAAGGGTCAGAAAAGAACAGGTCATACCTCTTCGGTGTGCTTTTGTTCCTTTTGCATCCATTTGCGTCTCCTTCCAGAGGTTTTTAGTTCCAGTGCGTGGAACCAGTATTTGAAGCCTGAGAATCGAGTAGGTATAGCATGCATTTGGCTGGGGTCATTCAAAGTGCCATTTCCTATCGTCAGTAGACCTCCTCCACCAAGTTGTTAGTTCACTCATATCCGTACACTGTAAATGCTAATAACTGCTGCTGCAGTCATCGCTAATGCTTTGAAAGCATCCATTTTGCACACCAGCTGGGAGGTGATGGCGAGTATGCATCTGTATGTGCGCTGCGTAGATTTTGAAGCAATCCTTCAGTACCTTTACTCCTCTTGAAGTGATTGTGTGGAGAAAGGATTGGAAATGCATTTGAAGACGCAGAGATAAGGGCTGTTGTTGTACGCCTCCGCAATGTAATACAAAAGGAGCTAGACCAGTACAGCAGTTTTCGTGGTACAATTGTCGTAAACGAATGCTCATTTCACTGAACTTTGTCGTTTATTCAAGTGGTGGTAGCACTGAACATGAGACTAGGACAGAGCCTGCATCGCCGACGTAAAGAAGGGTAGGATGTTTTCACCGAAAGTACAAATGCGGAGCTTCTGGGCCCCTTGTAAACAAGACATCCAAGGTATCACATGGCCCTTTCTCCTTCTGGTCATCGTTCTTGCGTCTCTTTCTGGTCAAACTTGCATGTAAGTCATCACAATGTGGTCTGCAATGCCAGTAATCTGTGTTAGGGGGAAAAGAAATCTGTAAGCCATCTCAAGTGTCCATCAGCAAGGCTGGCGCTAAAGCAAATTTGTTCAATTATGAATGAGCAAAAATAATTTCGTGGGGTGAGGTTTTGGGTCTATTCCTTCTTGCAGCTTTTTCTCACTTCATTGCTGCCTAGCCATTTAGCTTTGTGGGTTCTAACCAGACGGTAGGGAGATGGAGGAGGTTAAACGTGTTTACTTCACTGTCATATTTACACAGGCATCGTTAACGGGTCTGTGACGAACATTCCCAGATGGTTATAGCTAGTGCTACTCATTTTTTAAATAGCTTTCCTGCAGAACACCAAGTCGGGGAGGTTACTGAAGATAGACGTCTTGTTTAGCTCTCCCGTTAGGGGTCAGCACAGATATTTCAATCCTCAGCGTGTGACCTTCTTCCATTAAGTCAAAGTCAAAAATCAGTGCGATTTACCCTTTAGTTTGAGTTTTCTTTTCGTCGCCATCACTGGAGTGCCCCAGGTCCTCTTTGAGGACGAGCAAAGGCGCTATAATTACAAGGCTAGAGGCTACTGGTGTGGTCAGGAGGCCAACCCACTTTGTGGATTTGCAAAAGTATAGAAATGAAAACATCACAACATACTTTTTTGGATCACATGACTTCGGATTATTTTAGGAAAACTCATGAATGCATGCCCTTTAAAAAATGCGGTTCGAAAAATTGTTAAAGATTGGAATCTCTACCAACTGTAATGCCTATCTTCCATTGCTTGAACGAATCTGGTAAACTTTATGGAATGGTCAAAAGCTTTAAAGAGGAAAAATTGAAGCTACTGGTAAATAAGAGTAATAAATTTAGAGTACTTTTAGAGGTTAAACTAATCGGTCACAAATATTGAAATGGGGTTCGATTCCTGCTCCATAGTACTCCATAGGGTGACTAAATAATTTGAACTGGTTCCTTTTGGGCAGCAAATTCAGGCAATTTTAAGAAACCTCTAAAAAAATTTTAGTTGGACAAGGCACTGGTCTTTAGAATCTGCAAACCTTTCTTCGTAGAAATCGAAGTTTTGAGTTGTTATTTGTTTTATTTAAAAAATATTTTGAGGCTAGACGGAAACGACCCAACCCAGGCCGTTTCATTTTTTGCTGCCCTACTTTCCACCCGTCTGCTCCACTTCAGCGGAATGAGGCGGCTAAGTACGAGGTACTTTCTACGACCCCCCATCAATCATTGGTTGTAGGGATTAAGGTCTTGAATCGTCTTGTAAGACTAAACAAAGGGTTTGCATCCACGAGGCTAATTGGTTATGGCTTTCCTTTCCTCCACAATTGTTTTGCCTTCAGAAAGTTTAGGAACGCTTGCACTGAATAACCCTCTGGAGGTGAAATTGAGCTTAGCTAAGAAGTTTGGAGTGGGTGGTAGGTGAACCTTTGGTTTAATCTTAAAAGAGAAAAGCTCATAAACCATCTTTTCTCACGACCATTCAGCTTACAAGCGGCCAAAATTGATGAAAGGTGTCCAGAACTGGGTGATGATCTTTCAGACCTGCCGTAATCTAATAATGCGCGGATTTTTTATTTTCAACACCAATTTAGGCTAACAGAATGCGTCAATCGGATCTCCTTTCTTGACAAGTATGGCTTAATAACCTCATTGAATGCAACCTTTCTTTGAGTAGTCTATTCTCGCATAGCGTTCCACCAACGAGTCTTCTCAAAGCGCTTGAATGGCGTCAGGTTGTGGAAGCAATACAAGGTAATGAAACTGGCCAGAGTACGATTACTGCTGTCATACCAATTGGCAGATGCTTTGTAAACACTTATGTGTGTTTATTGAAGTGATATCCAAATATCTAGAATTGATTGGCCTTTTTCCAGCATCCAAGTGATAAAATGGATGCTTATCAGTCAAAAGACGACACGTTTCTGTGTCAAGGTCATCACTGATTTAAGTGGATCCTCTACTGCCAAGACGTAGGCATGCTGAAGTGGCTTGGCATGAATTAAACATTCAAATGACTCAAGTGCTTGTAGTGAAGCCCAAGGCCAACTCGTGATAGTTATCGGAGGCACCACTACGACCTCAGACATAAATACGGCCTTTGAAGTGGTTTACGAGAAGAACCACTCCCACTTCCCGAAGGGTGTGCCTGAAGGTAAGAACACATCCAACACAATATCACTTGACACAGTAAACACAAGAGGAACCAAGGATCGCTCGGCGGAAGAGATATTCAATTGCCTACTAAAGGATTGAAAGATAAAAGAATACGTGAAGAGGCTCATAAACTTTGCAGTCAGTTGAAACGGTGAATGAGTGAGCCAATCAACCTATCTGAGGTAGGCGGGTGAGTGGGTGGATATAATGAGCAACCAATCTAAGTTGGATGTTAGTGAAGCATCAATTTTGCGGCTATGAATAATTTTTCTTCAAAGAATTCTGTTCAAGATTATCAAATAACAGACACTTCTGTTAGTGATAATCAGTCCCCCCGTGTCCATCCACCCTTTATCGCAATTCTTGTGTCCCGCTTGGTGGCGGAACATTTGGGGCGCCGAAATTGCATTCGCGCTGATCGTTCTGGCCTTAGGGTTATGGCAGTGGCCCCTTCTGCCAGCCCTTCTGGTGGTCGTCGATACGGGTAAGCCTTGGGTCGCCACATTGATAGTAGCGGGAAGCGAACACTACCTCGAGGGACAACTTACTGCTGGATGATATGCCTTAGCGTGATCAAAGAAGCTCATTTGCTGTGGACAGGTCCAAGGTGACATCTGCCTACGCCGCCTATCCCAGTCTTATTGTGGGCAGGAAAGATATTGCCAGTTGGAGAGCTATCTGGCACCATGCCTCGTCCGCCTCTCTAGATGTTTAACAACGCTGAAGTGAGAATGTGGAAAAGGGGAACAGACACCTTCTGCTCTTCTACCGATATCCCTACGACTTACGATGGGCAAGCGTGATGACCTCAACACACCTCTGTCCCTCTCCCCTGTACACTTTCAAGCCGAACAAAGCACAGGATCCAGTGAACTCACCAAGACGCATTAGTGACATAGCAATCAAATTTCCTCTCATGTGTACGCAAATCCGATGACTGGAGCAGTTAGTTGGTATGCTGGCCAATATAAGAGGTTGACCAGGTGGAGCGCTGGGAAAGACGCTGAAAGGAGGACAGGGGCTACGTAGTGCTCTACTTGTTTAACTTTCCGTTTTGGTTTTAAGAACACTTTAGGCCTTGCTTCTGCACTTTCTCTCTAGGCTGTATGGCCTCGTGGCCATGCCGGTGGCCTCCACTCAGCCGTTCTGTGCGTGGGTACTGCATATTCCACCCAAGCACCAGGTCTCATTCAGTGTTCGAAAAGTGTGAGGGTGCCACACACCAATCCAAAAATGAACCTTTTTGAATAATAAATAACTGTTTGCAGTAAGGTACCACATTACCACAGATCTTGACATCAGCGCCTATGAAGAGGCACTTTATAAATCACTTGTGGAGTGCTTTATGCAACCAAAGGATTTGCATCAAAGGCAAGTTTCTAAGATGTCGGAGATTTAAATAGTCTTACTCAAACTAGGGGCAGCATGAACAGCTCAATATAGCTCTCACACCAGCTATAATTTCGCGCTATAAGTTTTTTTACATTTAAAAACTGTTTTAATGACAATTGAATCAACTTCTCACTAAAAACTTTAGTTGACCAAGCTACTATTAAAGATTTAATTACGATAATTATTTCCGCTTTGTGGATAGCAAAGTCAGGCGTTGAGACTGGGTAACAAAGAGAACAGTCAAAGAAATCGTCTAAAAAGTGTGGAAAGCTTACACAAAATATGTGTGCCAAACACTTATGAGTGGCAAGGTCTTCCAAGGTGGCGCAATATGGGGCGTTGACACAGTTGCATAATGAAAAGAGCACAAGACCGTGTCCACGTGGTCTGGTTTACACTCAAGTAATTTTGCGTGGGACACCTTATCAAGTATTTTACGCAACGAAGATGTTAACCTTCATGGAGTCCTCTGTGAATGGTTGTGCTGCACCGCTCTACAAAAAGATGGTTGCATTTTTCTCAATGGATGTAAGAGGATTCGACGAGTTAAGAGGCCTTTAGTTGAAGTAACATTAGAACTTCATGGAAATTAAAGTATCGTGCTAAAGTTAGGTGCTTGCGGCGTTAAAATGAGTTAACCAACTGTGATAGAAGTTGACGTAAAACGACCAAAGAGAAGTGCACACTCTGTAAAAAAACTTTTTTCCAATTACTTGGAGATTATTTGTTTGTATGAACACCATTCCTAAACCTATGGTAGCTTTTCAACGCACATACTGATTACTGCGTTAAACAAACATTTGGCATTTCAAAACATGCTCATGTCGTAATTTGCAATTTGGGGAGTCTCAATTCTGGAC
The DNA here is from genome assembly GCA_001870725.1 of Taenia solium. NCBI lineage: Eukaryota > Metazoa > Platyhelminthes > Cestoda > Cyclophyllidea > Taeniidae > Taenia > Taenia solium. The sequence goes on along the minus strand of MIEF01007356.1, from coordinate 103,822 downwards.
GAAATCAACTGTCATATTTCACTGTTTTTGTCGCTTCAGCCTTTTGATGTTGGATAATTCTTATTTTCAACAGTTTGTTGTTTTCGTGCAAATTGAGCCTTATGAAAGTCAATTTGGTCCCCTTTCAATAATTCCGTAAAAAATATTACGTTCGCTAAAATAATTGCTGACAAGACTGTAAAACTTTGCTTTCAGATTTACAAAGTATGTCCCAGTTGGAGGAACTAGTGCATGAAATCTGTAAGTTGTGTTTTTTGTTCACCTTCGTTAAATTTAGCTTTTACTGTGGATAAGTTATCAAACAAGATTAATGAAGAAAGAGAACGAATTAAGAGTGAGTTACATCCTTATGCCCATTTTATATTTGCAGTACACCGTGTGCTAGTATTGTTCCCATGGAAATTCGCAGGACCGATTTCGTATTAAGAGCTTTCAAGTCTGTTTCAAACCAAAAAAGGATCCAATATTACAGTGCACCATAGCATTTTACTACCAGAGTGTCAAGAAAACCATTTAGGCCTTATGATCAGGAGAGTTGCGATATTTCTATTAATTCTTTAATAGTGCATTATGAAATGGCTTTTGAAACACAATCGCCTCTGCAATTAGTCGCTGATATTCATACAAGGGCTTCTAAGGGTCTTCATTTGCCTTAGACTCTTCTGTTTTGGTCGTACGTATTTAGTTTGATTAAATCAAGATTTGAATGCTCGTAATACGCTCTCCTTGTAATCTTTATAACTGCTCTCTTTGTTGCTTTAAAAGACCTTAGTAGGTGGCCAGGAAAGAATCTTCTGATATTGAAGGTCCTGTGACATGATGTCTCATTATTAGCAAAGTGGTTCGGTACTACTCTTATAAATCAATTTTTCCCTTTTACCAATATATGGGTGGTTTTTTCACTTTCATGGAAAAATCTTGGTTAACTCAAATGTTGCCATTTAAGTCAAGCTATTTTTCCTTAAAAAAGCCACATTTCGTCTGTAGTTTAAAAGTAGATTGCTTTAATATTGGTCCTAAGCATTTTATTTTAAATGAAACTTATTTGCTTAAGAATGATATTGTAGATTTTAAAGTACGTCAACAAGAACTTGTCAAACAAAACAACGAGATCCAACAAAGCAATGACCAACTCAAGGCTGACATTGAGCGCCTTGAAAAAAATATTTATCGTGAAATGCAACAAACTGAACAGTACGGTGATCCATAATTTTTTTACCAGCTTCTTCCTCCTTTTCCTCTACAGACTGTCAAAAGCCAATGAGCTTGTCGAACAGCGCATTCAGTCGTTAAACAAGACTCTTGAAGAAATAGACAAAGCCAGCGGGAAGATGAGAAATGAGAAGAACGCTCTTTTGGAGGAGTATCGCAGCCGCATTAACAGCTATGAAAATTGCATTCAAAAAAATGCTATTCTGAGAAACTTTGTTGAGAATTGGCGATGCCAGGTGAAACGCAATAAGGAATTGGTCACATTTCCAGCAATAATCGCAAATCTGTAAGTGTGAAATCAAGTTTACTAAGTAGCATTAGCCGCCTATTCTTCAACGATGTAATAGACGGCACTCACGCTCCACTAGTTTGACCTGGAAACTGGTTCTGTAGATGTTAGGCGAGTCTATTAGCTATTAGCATCCATGAGACCGGGATCACCTGTATGATGGAAGCGAAATTCGCAGAACTGCACTTCGTGGGTCATACTTCTGGCTTCACCTTTTGTTGTGAGCAGCTATTCTTCCGAACAATGGTCCACCCGATATCTGTGGGTGCATTTACCCGCAATCATCCTTTTCTTTGTTTGCAAGCCAGCCTGGTCAAGACTGGTGGAGGAGATTCTTAGTGGCAATGTAGAGTTTGAATGCCGAAAGTCTAAAGAAATTCTTATTGCTAATTGACACTTGTGTTTTTTCTAATGCAGAGCCATATCTTTGGAAAATTTCTATTCATGCAATATCACCGGACAGTTGGAAAGTCTTGTTAGTAACCGGGAGGCTCAAGGCGATATTTTATTGGATGATCCTGGCCCCGTAGTTGCAGAAATTTATACTCAAGTGCAACCATCTACAAAAGGTACGTTCCGGGTTCTCTATTACTTTCATACCTGCATGACCACCCCTTGTAAGACTGCTACACTTGGAACAGGTGCCAATAGAATGTCTCATCACTTTAATCTCAAGTCAAGATTGAATATGAACCCTTCAATCTTGTGTGTTTATATGACCTCGCCTTCTTTTATCTTGTAAGAATAACTGTTTGTCTCAGGTGCTGGATCGTATCTAGGTTTTTCAGTGCAGAATGTTGCCATTATCCACACCCTTGTGTTATAGGCAATAATCCCACTGGGGTGATCGTTTTAGCATGTCCAAAAGTTTGTAAAAATCCATTCCCACCCCACGTGGAAAGCTGAGAAGAGATAGAGGAATTGCTGAATAATATACCCGACTTTTGCAAGGTTCTACAGCTAACTGTGTTCACAGTCCATAGATAGTGTGACAAGGCCATTTTAGTATGAGCGGTGATTTGTCAGGCCACTTTAAAGTGAAGTGGTTTTTTGGCTGTCATGACGCCCATGAGATTGGCACTCGATGCCAGTAAAAATGCACTTTAAGTGGTTATTGCTAAAACCACAATTTACTACAACTCCAACGATTGGGTGGAGGGGCGGGAATACCTTGCTATCGCCCCTAGATAGTTATTACACATCATAACCGTGTCTGCAGCAACCTCGATCCCAAGGGAAAAACGTTGCATCGAGTTTAACGACTAAAAATGAGTAAAAGAAGGAAAGGTCGCCTTACAGGGGTGCCTTTTCCGATTCCATGTATCACTTTAGGCTCAACAAATCGTTTGGTCCCGTAAAATGAATAGAGAAGTCATTCGACCCCTCCTTCCACTTTTCTTGCATTTGAAGACACCGTGTCAGAACAGGCTGCTGAAGCGATGGTCGAAGTGGAAGGTGGTCAGCAGATGTGTTAATGTTCCTGTGCTCACACTTTGTTGAAACACATTTGCGTTGTTGGTTGGCTTTAAATAAATTTTGCAATTTTATTATTTTTAAATTTATGCATACCAACTCGCATTACTTTGTGGTTCGAGACATTGGCGGTCTATGAGATTATGGGACTGCTTCTCTAGAGGCAGGGGAGGGGAACTGACTGCCTGTTCAGGGATCCGATCACTCGATTGGTTTCTCCCCAGGACCGGAATGCTATTGAACGGTGATGAGTAGCAAGCACACTCAAACCTCATTGGTTGTTTTGACACCACGCACGCACGCAATGCCATCAGGAGTGTGGAGAGCACAATGAGCAGCGCATTTTAGGCTTAGTAATGTCAGCGTGTTGTCGGTATCTGATGAATGTTACAAGGCGTGGAAGACGGAGGACCGTCAAGTTAAAGAATGCCACTGCTGATAAGAACGCCAACACAATTGTGATTGAGTCTATCCAAGGACCCACTGATACTGCGACTGTGGTGGAGACAAACGACAACCAGACCAATGCCCATTCCCCAGTGACCAGCCAACCGGGCAACCAAGATCCCGTCCGAATGATGGTGATCGCAATGCCTGGACCTGGACACACAATGCCCAAGAGCAGGAGTTGTCCACCTCTCGATGTGACCAATGAGATTGAGGCCTTGGATACGATTTCAACGGTGACAGACAACAGCGACTCAGCGTGGATGGATGAAAGGAATCGGGATTTGCGGCTAAATTTAGGGGAGAGTGATGATGAAACGTCCCAGGGTTAAGAAACTGAGTTTCTTTTATTTGCGCCTTCTTATTTTCTCTCTTTTCTATCCACCTATCATCTGGTTGATTGCTTGTATGTTTCTGCCCGTATTTTTTGCTACTTATATACATACATATATGTATATGTATACGGAAGAAAAGCGAACACTGCATTTTTTTTATTGTAATCTCGTTTCTTGCCCTATTCATGCCTCTAACTTTTCACTCTCCACTTCGTATAGTGTGAAGTGAACTGACATATCAACCACGTGGAGTAATCTCGAGTACCGTAAAACGCTATGACTACTCAGGCTTAGTGTACTTATAGCACTTAGTTTTGACACACCAGTAAGTCATCGAAAGGTGCATCAACTGGCCATTCTGCTGTGGTACTCTCCAAAGACGTAGAAGACCTTTAAATTGCTCCAAAGTAATTTCCGCTTTTAGTTCAAGGAGGAATAGTGAATGAGGTCGGGAAGTCCCTGCCTATTTGATTTGTGCAAAGTTAGGGGACCGATTTAAAGTTGTGGCCAATGGCCTTCGACTTTTGACTTTACTTGCTTAAGATTTTTGTTTTCGAAAATTGTGAAAATGGATGCAACCATGAAGGAAGAGGGGTACATTTTAAAGCATGTTTTGATAGGGACTTTCAGTACTAAAATGATGAGGCCAATTAGGTATAAAAAATGAGTAGATGGAAGAAATGCAAGGCTATAATGCTCTCAACCATTGCCTCACCAATACTGCAGAAGCAGTAAGGTGAAGGCGCAATTCGATGGCATGACGTCGGATGAATAAGGTGTGGCTTAGCATTAATTTAGATTAAACAGGCAAAAAAGCCTCTAATTAAGATTCATTTTTTTATCTTTCTACATCATGAAAGCATACACGAGTACCCATTAGTACTACCTCTGAGTACTTGATAAACTGCAAGCAACAATTCGATGACGGTCAGATTATTTTGAAAGCATGGTGACTTGGGTAAGAAACATTTAGGTTGGTAAAGTAAAAACTAGCTCCGTTTGCTTTATTTTAGCAAAAACAAACACGAGTCGGGCTTACTCATCCATTTAAATATGTTGCCGTTGTCGTACATCTGCAGTTTGTGCCACTCTAGGTGTAATACTTTGTTTGTTCTGACTGCCGATATCGGTTTAGATTATTTGGGTGGCCATAGTACCCTAATCGGGTGGGCCGGCCTGCGAGCCATGCCAGCAGCTATACCTCCTCTGCTTGCAGAATATATATTCTGCCCTAGTATTATGCCTTCTTTTGTTTTCAAGGAAGTCTCGCGAGGCTACACTCGGTTACAGTTGCGGAGATTTAGTTTGCCACCATATCCAACATCCAGGCACTTTTAGTAGCCTAATTCCTCTTTTGACAAATACTATGGCTTTATTCATCTTCAGAGGAGTCTCTGGGAGCTTCAGTAGTACTTTAAATGCTCGTTTCAACCCTGGTATTACGAGCGGGCCAAGTAAAGGCTCGCCATCTAAACTTTTTAAAAGCTCTGCCCTTTGATAATGCCAGCAGCCACCAAGCCCTTCTACGGATTAGTAGCATTTACCAGGGCGCAGTATTAAGGCAACTTTCTACTTCATTGGGGTTGCTAGGCGTAACAATATCGTCTTCTTCACCCATTTAGGTTGAGCAATGCTGTTGTTGCAAAAACTGGTGCGTCTTTATAGCGAGAAAAAAATTTAGTGCCAATTGGACGTGGCTTTTTTGGCATTATTACAGAAGTCAAACAATTTAATCATTTGCATACTTTTACGGCACATAATAAAATTTTTAATTTCCTCACCATACCTTATAACAAAGAATAATCGTAATGATAAAAAAACTAATATTAAAGCCATCAAAGTGTTCGCGAAAAATAATGCACTATTATTTAGATAATCTATAATTGTTTAAAGCTTCCAAAACAATATCCCTAATATGAGTTGTGAAGATTAGCCAATCATCGGATTGGTTAGTCGTATTAATGGATCCGCTTCAGCTCCCTCTTATTTCAAAATATGAATGGGAGTACAAGAACGATATCAATCAAAGGATGAGGGTACCTGATAAACTATCACTTGCATCTTCCCTTCCTGACCTTGACTCTACTAATTCGTCACTGAAAGAAGTCCATTATCCCGATCAGAGTTAGTTTTAAAATAACTATTCTGAAGATTTGCATTAAAGGTCTACGCAAAGTTGAGCGTCCTGAAAATACGCCTGGTTATACTCCTGACCTCCTCATTGATGGCGAAGCGCAGACTGCTCCGTAAGTGTCAAACATTGTGTCTTCGATTCATGTCTAAGATGTTGCTCTTTTTATGCTTTGCCAATTTGCTAAAATACGTTTCCTGTCTTCAAGTTTTCTGTGTCATCGTCGCGCTCTTTTTAATCCCCCGCTTAACCTTTCTTCGCCAGCTTCTCTTTGTGCAACATGTACAGATGTTGCGTCTCCTGGTTTTTACCTATGGCATCGCATACCTTTTGGGTCTACCTGTGGTTAACGTGTAGGAAATGCGCGCATATGCACTCAATCCGCATGTTCCAATCCGGTGCTCATGTATGACTCGTGCATAACCGAGTCACACGTAGGGTTCCTCGGGTACGGTGCTCATTCTAGAACAATTGGCTTGGTTTCGGACTTGTTAACTGCTGATTTCGTAGCATGTATGACTATTTAAATTCGTAGTTGCTTTTTAACATTTTTCGTCCACAACTTATTATTTGGTTAAGTTCATTGTTTCGTAATTTTTCAGTTACGTATACGTGCATGTGTGTGGGACAATTTTTTTTCAAATCTATCGCCTAGTTGCATCAAACTTTCCCCTTTCTATATTGCCCTGCATGAATTATCCTAGCCCAATGAATCTTCATTTTGGTTTAACAAGTTATATTATCTTTGAATCTGCGATGACCTGAAAACGGATTGTTGCGCTGGTGTTTTTAATCGAATATCTTCTTTACGTGTTTCTGGCGTCAGAAATTGTAGAATCTCACATTTTATTTTACTGTCGTAACTTTTTTAAACAGTTTTTCGTCCTATTATTGTCTGAATTGTGTTTGCGCTTTAGGTGCAGGCAAAAGGGTTTGTGTCTAAGTAACTAATTTAGAGTGCACCCACCTTTGGTGATTGGAATCTTAGTTCGTTACTGCTTAAGTGAAATGTACTTCGGTTGGCATTTTTACCTGGGACCGAGTCTGCCATTGGGTATGCTCTGAACCAACTGTAGAGTTAGTAAGGGTAATTTAACTGGGATTTGCTTCTTTGATTTGATTGAATTTGAATTATTTCTGGTTCTTATGAACCGAATTTCTCCATTAATTTAAAGAGGTTTTGTTTTGCCACGTATCCTCCGTTGTGTTTCGTGTGTCGTTCTTGATGCTTCCCTCGGGTACTGTGAATCGGGATCGCCTGTGAGATAAGAACCAATGCCTGTCACAGTGGCAGTGATAATCCCAGTAGACGGTCTTCATGTGCCCCGTTTTCTGTTGCGAAGATCCATTACAGTAGTTAATTTGTAGGGATTTCTCTGTGTTCTGTCTCCTTTTAATTACCGTCTTTGTGCTGCCCAATTTCCCGTCTGTTTTATTGGTCAACATTTGCTTTAGGAAGGTGCCATCAGCTCATAGCTCATTAAATATTTACCACTTCTACGTCAATGTCGAAGGGACAGTTTTAATCGGTCAAACTCAGGTCCCGTTCAGTTACTATCCATTGGCACAAATCCGGGGTTGAGACATGTACCATATGTTGACACGGTTTGAGTGTCTCCGTGAGTTCGGTCATCTTCAGCAGGACAGTCTTGTTCTAGCTTATTTGTTCAGTGAATGTAGACGTTCCTCACATCACAGCGCTCGTGTTACTGATGCGGGCCTTCAAGATATTCAGTAGTATTTAGCCTAATGGCACCTCTAAGTTTAAATAGTGAAGCACAAAGCATTTTTTTATTTGGAGCTATTTACTGCTCTCTTTCCTGAATTTCCCCTCGCCCCGATCCTGATACTGCCCTAAGCTGGCGTCAACCTCTTGCAACCTGGAGAAGCACCCATAGTTCAGTGCTACCATGATAGTATTGTGCGCGGTTGTCCTACGAACATTTACAGCTCCCTCAATTCCGGCGTCGCACCACTATCATCAATGGTGCAGACCGTTTCCGTGTCTTTCTCTTGTGAGTCTGTAAAACACCTTGCTTTCGTAACTTTTCGCACACTCGAAGCATTAGTGAAAGCCATCATATTGTGGCAAGAGGTAAACGCAGTTGGGCGTACCCCACCAATGCAGTATTCGAGTCTCAAATTAGTTGAAGTTTTCGTAATAGGGTTAAATGACTGTAGGGAAATTCTCAGAGTAGCTTAGCCACTAAAATTATCACCGTTACGTTCTGTTCCCAATGCGATATCAGCTTGGTTTAAATTTTGTCATGTTTTATGGAAGGCATTTGGCAATTTCCATCTCTATGTCAGTTTTACCCCTGTGGTGAAATTTTTTTTCGCATGTGGCCATGTGATCGTTTGGCGGTAATTCAGTTAAAAATACCTTTTCTCTTTATAAAAAAATGTGTGCAAAAGCAGGTATTTGCATGAATAACTTAAATTAGTTAATTACGACAAGCCATACCTAGTGCTTTACCATCTTTTTTGGTCGCCTAGTCTGATATAATACGGGCTGGTAGGGTAATATAAGGACACAGATGGTGTTAATCGGCAGCCTAATTCGCATTTTTTATCATTCTATTGATGTGCAGAAGTTGATAATTTGTCGTAAGGATGCTTATGCAACCCACCTCTAGGTGCTCCTGCCCCGAGGCGGGAGTGCCTGAAGTATACCCTGTAGTCCTCACGTTTCGTTCCTGCACTCTCCACTTTTCAGTCCGTTCGTTTCGTCTTATGATGCAGTCCATTAACCCATCCTACTTTATTGATACTCAAAAAACGGTAACTTTCGGTGGTCTCCGATGAAGCTACTTATTTCCATCCCTGAGCAGAGATGCCTTACATCCGGGGGCTAGGGTATCGTCGCCTTTGGCAATCCCCAGTGATTGCTCGTCTGCCTATTTAACTGTTGTTACTTGTTACTGAAAATCCTAACAGCCTCCTCCGAAGTATTGGCAGAAAAGGCTGCCATTTCTCCACGAGGAGCACAGTGTCGGTGCTGCCTGAAGAGAGCCCTAGCCACGTAAATACGGAGGTGGCTTTGTTAAAAACGTACACAAAAGAAACCACGTCAGTGTCTCGATAGTTGAATCGCGGACCATTGTGAATATATCATTCCGCCACGTAGATTCCGTCTCGATCGTCATTTTTCAGCGCTCTCTGTGGTCGTTCTTCCACTACCGTCAGCTTGCCAGTCAATTCTAGCCAACCACAGGGTGCGAATAAGGATGTTGTGGTGGTGAATTTGACATAAAAGCAGTGGATGTAAGGCTTTCTAGTTATCCAATCCTCCGCATCAAGCACATCCTGTACGCCGTTCTCCAAAGCCATTTGATAAACGTTATAAAGTGGCTTTAGAGAATGGTAATTGCTACGCAGTCCCCCCGTTTCATTGTTCTGGTACTGCTCAGTCACTTATGTGGATTGCCCTTGGATCCTCAGGTGTTGAGACGTAATTCCCGTGAATTAGTTTTACATGAATGTTGCCTCCAGCTCTTCTGCATTCACACAATCGACCCGTTTTTACTAATCCCTTTGATCAAATTACCTGTGCATCCGAGTATTTATAGCACATGTGCTTTTTTACGCCACTTGTTACCACCGCTGTATAGCTTGTATGCTCCAGTGTGGGGTGGACTAATCGAAGGCGCATAGAAGAGCTTGGAGATTGCTGGTGGAGTCTTATGCTGTCTACCTGGAGACCGACCGATCGAAGCAAGCAGCTTTCTACCGCCTGTTACTGCTTGTGAATGTGTGTGTGTGGCATGTGAATGTTGTGATGACATTTGCGCAAGTCTGGTTGCAAGGAATCTACGTCTTTTACAATCCATCATGTTTTTATACGCATTAATCATTTGGTCCCGGGATCATCGACAGAATTGCTTATATCTTATCAATGTCATATCATGCGGCACCGTCTATTCCCTTGGGTGTGATGATAGGGCTACCAATGCTCAAATTAGTGGACAACGTGTTCCATCAAGGTACTGACTCGCTCTCACGAGATTCACAGAACTATTCCTCACCTCTCAGTTCGACCCAGGTTACGGCAACAGCCAATGCCACAGCCTCCGCTACCATCCAGGTTGCACATAGCGCCAGTGCGGGTCATCCCAGCGTGAATGAACGTCTCCGCACGGCAGAAACGCGGCTAAGCCATCTGGAAGCCTACGTCAGTCGGCTGTCGTCACGTCTGCGCGGGGTGGAACAACAGCAGGCACTCATGGGTGGACTGATTACGATCTACTTCGGACTGAAGGTCGTGCGTTTTTTGGTGGCGGCGTTGTTCAAGTAGATCGTCAGGTTGTGTGTAGCTGGCCCCGCTGTTCGACAATTCATGATGTTTCTATGACGTGAGTGTAGTGGTTCATGCCCTTGCTACCGCTAGGTTTGCTTTCATTTTGGATGTAATCGTTTTACTTATCTTTCAATTCATCAGTCCATCTTTCCATAGTGGGAACCTACCCTTGGTATTTCATTCTTCCGGCTGGCCATCCTTTCCTGACCCTGCTATAAATTTCTGCTCCACTTATTACTTTGTCTATTCTTCATCCTTCAATCTTTGTTCGATCTACCAGTTCCCGAATCATCCATTCATCTACTCATTGTCACTGATCTACTCATCTCCAATCCGTTAGTTCTCCATCGTGTCTGTGCCCATTTGCTCAATCTCTTGAGCCTTCTATTTGACCCATTCTCGCTGTGTTGCTATTCGCCCATCCACTGATCGGCTTGTCAATTACCCATCTTCCTACCCATCATTCTCTCGTACATCTCCCTATCGCCGATTCGTTTACTTATTGCAACCTTGAATTGGCCTTCCATACGGATCGTATGCATCCTCAGGTCTGCCTTTCCACTTCTTTGGTACAAATTTTCGTTTATTAATTCGGTTGCCATCTATTTACCCGTATTCCCCTCTCTGTCTGTCTCTCCGGATCTGTTGACCCATTTTCCCTTCCATCCAGCGCAATCTCATTTGTCTATGTATCCCTGATCTCGCATTCTGAGCTGTCCTTCAACTGGCTTTCTTTAGTTTTCATTTAGCCGAGACATTTCTGATGACCATCAGCATAGCTAATGCTTGTCACTTACTGTCGATTTTGACTTTTCATTCGTTTATTCATCCAGACGCTGTCCATTCGTCCACTTTCCCGTATATGTTGGTTCCATTCTTCCAGGCAAAATCCATTCATTCGCCCATCTTCCCTCAATCAGTTCATTCCGGATTCGTTAACGCATTTTCGATTCATCCATCACGATTTTTTCTCTCAATCTATCGCCGATCTCGCATTTTGAACTGCCTGTAACCTAGTTTCTTTGCCTTGCATAATTCGTTCATTCGGTCGACAAATTTTTGATAACAATCAATGTACCTAGTGCTTGTCACTCAGCGCCCTATAGGCACTTATTGTCAATTCTAACTTGTCATTTTGTGTGATGAAATCTGCATAAGGTAATGAGAAATTCTTAGGCTTCCCTTTTTGGCATTTGTTGACTTGAATTTATGCAAATAAGGGGAAAGCGAAGCAAGGAAATAGGCCAAAATTTCAAGTTGGCCTGACCAAATGGTCAATGTACTTTCGAGTGGCTTGGGTGTGGTCTTGCTTTTTGCCATAAAAAAACTCCCGTAAAGCTATTTACATTTTCACTGAATTTGGGTAACTTTCGTAAATGGAAATGAATGTTAAATGGTCAGTCCTGTCATAATTATTTCCCTCATCCCTGGAGTCTTGGCTCGGGTCTGTCTCTCGTTTGGCCTAGCTTGTAACTGCCTGCCAGAAAGACTCTCCTCATTCTCACTCGTTCATTGGCGAGCCACAGCCCCGTCTTACCAGACACGCCTTGCTTGTTTGGTTTTTAAGCCCCAATACACCGCTGCTTCACTCCACATTGAAAAGTACATTCCTAGGCGGACTCGACTCTCTACTGCCTCGGAAAAAGATATTTATATGCTGGACTGGAAGGTAATCTGGATGGGTAATAACTGTGGATCATTCCAAAATTCGCTAGGTCTTCATCACGATTCCGACAGCCAAGTGAGAAACTACCCACTTATTGTCACGCTTCCACTGACATACTTGTTACTAGGAAGTCACCACCTAATATGCATTCTACCGTTCCAAGGTGGCAGTGATGCTTGCACTACTGAACTGGCCGTACCAACTCTAACTAAAATCAGGAGTAATTATCTCTGTCATTGCCGTTCTGCTTATCCTACCATAAGTCTTCCAATCCATCAGTCCATCTTTTCTACAGTGGAAAATTCCAGCCTTCCAGTTAACCGTTCTTTCCTGATCCTGCTGCGAATTTCTGCTCCATTTATTACTTCATCTATTCTTGTTCTATTCACTGACTTGTGAATCGTCAATCCCTTTCTGATCCACTCGATCTCGCCTACTCTTTGAATTTCATTTGTTCTGATAAATCTCTGAAACTCTCACCTCTTCATCCACCCTTTTCAGTCCCCTCATGTATCTCCGTTCCATTCGTCCATCACATGGCTGGTTTGTTTTGGATCCGTTCACTTATTCTGGATGTTTTTTTATCTAATTTAAATAGGTTTGTCTCTGATCTGTCCATCTTCCATACCTCAGTCTTCCATCTTGGATCCGTTTGTTTGCTCAACCTCTTGGATCCTCCGTTTAACCCATTTCCGTTATATTGCCATGCGTCCATGCACGCATCCCCTTATCCACCTCTCATCCCTCACCTTATCCGTCATTCCTTCGTTCATTTCCCATTCCTGATCCGTCCACCCATTCCAGCCTTGAATTGGCTTTCCATTCGGATCGCGTCTGTCCTCAAATCCGTCTCTCCACGTCTTTGACACGAGTTTGCCCCACGTCGATTTCTGCTCCATTCATTAGGCTTTTTATCATTCTTCCATGTGTTCCTCTTCCATCCGTTTATCGCTTGACTAATTTATTTCGGGTCTTCTCATTCATTCAGCCTTTTTTAAGCTAAATTTGATTCACATTGTCGCTGATTCCTATTCACCTATTCCCCACATTCCCTTATCCCTCACCTTTATCCGCCATTCTCTTGTACATTCCCCCCCCCCCTCATTCCTGATCCGTCCACCCATCCCAACCTTGAATCAGTTTTCCATTCAAGTCGCGTCTCTCAGATCCGTCTTTGACACAAGTTTGTCTCTGCTCTCTTCGTCTATTCATCCGGATGCCGTTTGTCCATTCATCTTTATCTGCTTTCCGACAGGTCTTTGTTCCATTTTTCCTGATGAAGCCCATGTATTCACTCGTCTCCACCACCTCACCGTCTGTTCTTCCAACAATCCCACATCGGTCCATTTACTCCGAACCCGCTAACCCACTTTTTGTTCCATCCACTCCGATTTCATCCGTTAATCTATCCCCAATCTCACATTTCGAACCGTCAGTCAACAAGTTTAGTTGGCTTGCGTAATCCGTTCATTCGACTAATCCTCTACTTGGCCCGTGCTTGTGGCTTGGTTCCTTACCGTCACTTAACGTAGATTCTGAGGTGTCTGTTGGTATAGGTAAGTCCATACGAGGCAGCCCTTTGTTTTGCCCCCTTTTTGGAATTTTTTTGGCATGAAATGTAACCCATTTCCTTGCTTCCCTTTGCCTCTTATTTGCATAAACTCAAGTTGACCTGACTAAATGGCTCATGAACTTTCGAGTGGCTCGGGTGTGATCTTGTTTTTTTTGCCATAAAGCTCTCCTTGAAGCTAATTACATCGTCTAGTTTGGGTAGCTTTCGTGGGTGGAAACGAATGTTAACTGGTCGGTCTTTTCATAATTATTTCCCCTATTCCTGGAGTCTTGGCTCGGATCTGTCTCCTATTTGGCGGGCAGTTAGCTTAGTTGTTTGACCGAGCTGAGAGTGAAATTGTCTGCCAAAGAGTATCCTCGTTGGTGAGTCACAGCACCGTCGCACCGGCCACGTCTCGCTTGTCCGGTGGTTTTTCAAGCCCCAATGCACTGTCCCTTCTCTCCACAATGAAAAGCACATTACGGATTGACTACTCTCCACTGCCTCGGGAAAAAATGCGTGTGTATATACTGGACTGAAAGGTAATCTGGATGAGTGGTAACTGTCGACCATTTCAAAATTCGCCAGGTCTTCATCACTTTTCCTATAGCAAAGCGAGAAACTACTTACTTCTTGTCATGCCACCAGTAGGTCTCGGGACTGTCGATTGGTCGCCATTCCCTACCCATTCTACTGTTCTAGGTTATCAGTAGTACTTGCACTACCAAAAAGGCCGCTTTAACTCATTATTGTTCGATGTTGGAAGTAACTGCCCTCGCATCCTGAAAATTTTGTTCCTTTTTTTGTTGTTCGAACTTATCCAACCCGTTTGTGATGCTTGGCTCGGATAGGATAGTTCGGGGTGCCGCATTTACATGCTTTAATTTATTGTCACGTTAAAATTCCACCTAAGTTTCCTCTCTCCATCTTCTATTTCAGAACCGTACCGACATCACCTCATCCTCCCTCCTTGCAAGGTGTCAGAGACAGTAAACAGATTTCCACTGTACAAATCTACTTTATCCTCTCTTGCCTTCACAATAATTTGTTGACAAAATAAAATGGACTGATCTACGAGTCTTGCTCCCTTTTTTTCTCACTCTCTCTCTCCCTCTGCGTAATCTGCTTTCCATCGCCTTGGCCTAACACGTCGCTGTCCATTTCTCAATCGTTCATAGCACACGCGCTAATCCATAATCTGGGCAAATGAGATAAATTTTTAATCTACTTATTATTTGGAGCACGTGCCACTGTGGTGTGTTGTGCGCATTCACTGGAGGAGATTGTCTTGGATGGGGTTGCGTTCCTTACTCCACGCATTTTCGGGCTACCGGGTTGCGAGGCGGGATGATCTTTGTACTAGTCCGAACCGACTTGCGTCTTTGGGTTTGCTTACTTTAAATTGTCTTAACAGTATCGTGGAACGCTTCCGTTAGTCTATCAGGGTTTCTGTTCAGCGATTTTTAAGGCTGGATGTGAAGCTTTCTTCACCTTAATACGAGTAAGCGTTCGGTCTACTTAAGTGCGACTTAAGTAGCGCGGAAGGGGAGGGCGCATTCACTGTACTCTTACTGGATGGCATTTGATCGCTCTGTTTCTGTGGTGAGATCAAACCGATTCTCTGTCTTTTTCTGAGTGAGTCTTGACTTCGGGCGCACATATGATTTGTTTTGTCATCTCCCGCTATTATCAAAAGGAGCGCCTAGCTGGATGCAACATGACAGAGAGGAGGGTAGGTTTCAGGATCCGCGATTTCTAGGTTCGTTCAAATGTGGGATCTGAGAGACGGGAAAATAACATGTCGCTTACGAATAACACCAGATAACTGCTTTTTTTAGGAAGAGTTACACTTCTCATGCTGAATAGATGAATGGGGTGGGATGTATGCGAGACAGTATTTGGCAGCCTGACTGCAGTGCTCCGAGTCTTCACCACAGTTGTAGCGAGCTACACAAGAGGTGGAATGCCGCGGGTCTGGTCGATGAGCGAAGGTGTATCCATGTTGTTGGCACTGATTAAACAATGCATCAAGTTAGTGCATTGGGCGTTGGCTCTGGTGCCCTCCCTAGCCAATCTTCGGTATCAGCTGTCAGTACTTTGTCGGTACTTCTAAAGATCTCTTGTGATCTAGGATTGACGTTTTTTAAGTTTTCTTGTTTGTGAGAAGGCACCAGATCTTGAGGGCATTTATGCAATGCAGAACTTTGATTGTCTCCCATACTTCATCCTATTTGTGAAAGCAGTTGTTGAAGGTGGGAAGTATTGGCTTTGTACCAGTCTCTGAATCTAGAAGCGTCAAAAATTGAAATCCCTTCATCAAGAAAATGTACGGATATGCTTCTCCTCGTCATATTATCCTCGTTCCTGTGCCACTCAGCCATTTGCCTGGGTTCCTCTGGTGTCAATTCGTTGGTTAGTGGCCTTCATGCAAGACGCGAAGTTGGGGTGATTATCGAGAGAATAAGTTATGTAATCCTGTCCGTTGGGAAGCTTCGCAGACTTAGTTACCTGCAATCGACAGTCACCTATGATCTCTAGCTTTGGTAGACAGTCATCGAATTCGATTGCCCTTTGGATCAAAAATTCGATTGTCGGCGTCACCAGTGTAGCCTCCAGAGTCTTTGATGAAGTTGTGACAACCAACACTAGCACAAAGGCGCAAAAGACGTATTCGTGAGACTAATTAAGCTATTCACTCTTTATTTACCCTTATTTTAGACCATTCTTAGGATAAGTTTTGTTGCTTTATAGATCGCTAACTGCTTCGAGACACAGATAACCTGGGCTTGAATTACTTTCTCATCCAATCAGCTCTCCCATTGGTTGGTTTTTAGACCAATGTCTTCTACATCCGCACAACTGCCAACGGCTCCGACTCCGGACGATCTAGCTGAGCGCGACAAATTCCGCCACAATCTTAAACTTGCTTTCACTCTCTTGTGTCTCGCTACGGTGGTAATTTTAGGCCTAGGAATCTATGTGGCAGCTGATCCTGGCCAGTACAATTAGTGCGTTTTTGCTCAAAACCGTACTTATTTATTATAATGTGTTGGCCCCGTGTTTTGAATGTATTTTCTTATAGATTTTATGATGGCTCCTCAGATTTGCCCACCATATAAGCAATATGAGCCAATTAAATTAAAATACTAAACTAGTGCATTAACTAAGCGAGTTTTTTCTACTTTAACTAGAAGATTAAAATATGCTGCCGCACTCTCCACACTTCTGCATAGTCTATCCGGCCTTCTGGCTGTGGGGGAACCCGCAGTGAGAAGCTGTGCCATAGCCTGGGTGTTGTTCTGTAGGTCAGCGCTTAGTTTGCCACCCAAGCGATTTTAACTAAAATATCATTTGTACTGATAATTATTCAGTAAAAATCATTTTCTTTGTTTTTCAGCGGTTTGATGGTATTGGGCTATGCTTTGGTCGCACTAGCCATCGCATGCCTTATTGCATCTGTGGTGACAGGAAATCTGCTATTCCATTTTATTCGTGCTATTTCGGAGACAAAGGTCTACCTGCCCAAAGATGCTAATGCTCTGCGAGACGTGAGTCGAAATTATTAGCCGAATGCTGTCGATGAAAAGTAGTAGTATTTGGTAAATTTTGGGTGTGAATGGTCAATAATAAGCCTCAACAAGAGCGACTTGATTACATTTTGCAAAAATAAGCATGATTTTATTAAGGAACTAATTAGCAAAGCTGATTGACTTCTAGAAACCGTACCCACGGCAATCCCAAAACACAGTCCGACGCCGACGTGTTCCAGCACGCACCCAACCAAGAACAAACCGTGAAAAGCAAGGACGTGATACTAGTGGTAATGAAAATGCCTCGAGAACCGAACGTGTTGCGGAACCGCTTCCACTTCCAAGCGCGCCTCCACCTGCCGTTAGAGTTGATAATATTAATAGAAATACTGCTGAGGATGAGGAGTGTGAAAAGGTGTTACCACCAGCACCGGATTTGGAGAGACCTCCACCATTTGCACCACCGCCAGACTTGCCGCCACCACCGTACGAGGAGCTCTCATGGCTGCAGTCAACAGATGGCGACTTGGCCCAAAGTCGATGAGTGAGGCAGACTTATGACAATGCTTTCATAGAAGCAGCGACTTCCTTCTCCCATTCCTTTTTTCCTAATTTCGCGCTTTTTTGTGTCTTTACGTTCCTAACTGCTGCCTTTTTTGCAATAAGTAATTATTACTTTTGTTATTTAGAATAGAAGCTGAAAATGTATCAAAAGTGCTATTTTCGGTCGTTAATGCTGACCTTGCATTTCACAAATTTAGTCACCATGCGTGATTTTGTTTTAAGTTGGGTATTTCTCTTCTCTGCCTCTGGCTACAGATCCTAGAATCGAGAGGACTGAGTGAGCAAGAACTGCTTGCGTTTGAATAGTATGGAAAAGGTTCATAGGAGTCAGGAAGCGTATCCGCCCTGGAGAATGAGGGTGCTTAATCGGCCACAAGTGCATAGCTCGTAGTCTTTTGGATCTTCCTTTAAAAAATTGCTTCTTTGTTAGTATACGGACCCCACTTTTTCTCACATCTGCCTAAATTTTCATTGAATGATCGCATTCCATTGTGATGGACCGTGATTGGTTGGTCGCAGGTCAAGTTACCCGTTGTGCGACTACCTTCGTTACTGGAAAAGTGCCGATCTCGATGGCCTGTGCTTGTCATAAGAGACCTTCTCCCTGGTGCATGACGGCCATACGAGTTTGCGCTTGAGGATCGATATTTGTCAAATTTCTTCATTCGGTGCAGTACAAACTCCGAAGCCTTGTTAGTGTTCTTGCTTTGTACCCGGAAGATGTGTCAAACGGTGAATTGTGGCTCCACAACGTTCTAGGCATAGATCCTGATCTTACGCTTGGGCACCCATAGTGATTACCTCGAAAGTGGTGGACTGGGAGTGGAAGTCATCCTTTCTGCCCGTCCTTGACCTTAGAGACAACCATTTGTCGCGCATTTCTTCAAAATCCCAAAGGCAGTGACCGCTATGCATGGTTTCGGGAGGTCTGTGCAGATATACCCACCAAGTGGAGAAAACAATAGCGACTGTTTCAGCGTCCTAGTGCTTTGCTAGCTCTGCCAAAAAAAGTTTGTACTGTTTGCCTTTCTCCGTGTTCAGTAACGGATCCACGATATTAATGTCTGATCCATTCGCTGATGGATGCGGTATCTTGAATCCGCTGCAACGAATGCTAGTCCAACAACAGCCACCCACACCTTCCATTGGTGCAGACCACCAGTACGTCTACGTCTGCTTCTTAGACAGCTATCTGCGTCACCTTGTGGGCGTTGCCATTCCTATCTTGTATTATGAAATCTTACTACTGCAGTGTAATCCTCTCGTCAACCTCAACCAGGCAGTCTAACTCAGTATTTTGGTCAACCCTCTCTGAATCACCCTCCGTCCACGCACACAGCTCCACGGGTAACATCCATCCCAGAACGGAAAGTGGACATCTGGTTCAAAATTAGGTATCGAGCACAGTGTTAGCTCATGACATTTGGACGCTTAATCAGGATCTCTCCCTAAAGTCAAACAGCTTGAACCTGCTTTCTCGCAACTTCATGGAAGCCTTCAGTTAGTAGGCTGCAAAACCTAGGAAGGAAGGGAGTTTCGTCTGACCGGGTGGTGATGGCCATGTCCTGACTTGCTTTGTGTGATTCCTTGTGATAATCATCCTGCCGGACCTGACAAGACATGGCGTGCGACAAGGTGACTGCTTCTTGTTGACAATCTGCTCCCAAGTTTAGATTAGCATTATTTCTTCGGAACCGAATACACCTTTCGGGCATATTATGCAATGTTTCGAGGGTAGTCGAATCAGTGCAATTTCTACAAGGCTATTAGGAGTGGCCATTGCATTACAGATCTCGTAAGATACTTTCTTGGACTTGTAAGGTCTGTTAGGTGATAATGAAAGCTGGCTTCTCAACCTGCTTCTGACACACGTGTTGACCACGGTAGAGGTAGGTAGCCTTCTTTGTTATTGCATTTGGTTCTTCATTCAATGTCAGGGCAATCGGGAAGTTCTTTTGTGATTTGGTGGATTTCTTGGCCCCATTATTAAGTCTATCGTGTGCCATACTGTTCGTTCCACCCAGCAGAAGGTGTGGTAGGCCTTTAAGTGCTTACCAGATCGGCCTAGTCCTTCTGTTTCGCATCGTACGTTTAACGTTGTTTTTTCCTACACAGTTTGGAATGATGCGATGAGGAAACGTTTGTGCGCTTAAGAAGCACCCTTTGTAGTTCTGCAGTCTCGTTGTCAACAAAGTGAGGAGGGCGTGATCAGACGTTAATCAGTTTCCAGCAGACCATTACAGCTATCAGCGACATTTGTTTTCTGCGGTGGAAATATAACCCCGGCTTTAGAGTGTTGGTGAATAGAAAAGTGTATGTTGGGTTACCTGGACTGTTTACAGAGCCGCATTAAAATTGTTGTAATACTTTATCTGTTCTGACTGCCGGTTTCGGTCAATTGGGTGGCCACACTGCGCTAGCCAGGCTGACAGGCCATCGGGTCATGCCAGCAGCCTAAACCCCTCTGTTTGCTGATTATATGTACATATTCTGTTCCAGCATTATGCTTCCTTTTGCCATCAAGGAAGTCCCAAGTAGCTACAATCGGTCCTAATAATTGGGCCCCGGGCTAGTTCCAGATCTGTAAAAATTTCACCCCCCATATTCTGAGACAGTGCTACCAGAGTCTAATGCGCCTTTCAACGTTAAAGGTGGCATTGGAGGTTTGAGCTGGTGTAATAAAATCCCTTTTTAAAGTTGTTAGTTGTTCTAAGTGGAAAAAGGTCCACTGTTTTGAGAACAAAAGGTTATGTGGGAGAAAGCAACTTGTGTTTGAGTAGTAGGTTTAGTTTTTATAGATTATCAAAGTGTGTGGTGGGTTTGTCAACTCAGCCGCAAGATTAGTGCAAATTGACACTTGTCACCGATTTTACTATTCAGTAGGTGTGCACTACAACGTCAGTACTCTTAAATCTCGCTAAAGACAGAATAAGACATACTGCTTAGGCAGAACGTGTAAATTCTGCAATTAAAAGGGCTTGGTGCTACTAGCATGCCCAGAGGCCAGCTCACACTTGGAAGGCAAAGTGGCCAGCCAATTCCCCGTAACTGAAATTGGAAGTCAAGACAATTAAAGGTTCACAACAAGACCAATCAGAAAAAGGTATGTTACGGAGTTTAAACTTCTCCGAGGACTTATACTATAGCAAAAGCACTACTTATTAAGGTTGGGGAACCTGAGTGGCTCAAGACGGTTTAGAGGAATGTTAAATTGGTAGATATATCAACGCAATCACCGTTTTTTAAAGAAAACGCAGGACTTAACACTTTAACAAGATTAGTTCCTTCCATAAACGCTGATTTATAGGTCTGCACGATTTTCTGATTTCTTGGAAGGATAACCTGACAAAATAGTGCGTAGCGATGCGTTACAATAATTGTGTTCACAGTTCTATTTGCCTTTTTATATCCTCTGGCCACCAAAATCATACCAAATTTGTACATTCATTTGTTTAAGCACGTTTAATTCGTCACCATATTTCAAACTTAGTCCACTTTGTGGGGTTGCGTACGGTGCTTTTTATGGTTCATCCATGTTTTCATGATCTAGTCCGTTTGCTATAAGCCCATTGATTCTCACAAAGTGCATTTCCTATGTTTTTGAATCTTTTTTTGTTTTTGCTTGAAGACAGTTATTCAGTGGGTTTGCAATCCTATCTATTGCATTATGATGTGTTAAGATATTTAAGTACTTTTTTGTGTTTTCAGACCAAAATGTCACTCTTTTGGACGATCACTGCGGTTTGTCTGTACACTGAAGCGGCTGTGATTACGCTTCTCCTGATGCCCTTCATTTCCTCCAAAATGTAATCCCTGTCGGGTACAAATTGTCTCTGTTTTATTTACTTCTTTATTCTAATCTTCTGTTGATATCATTTTAGATGGAATTCTGTCTTCAAGTCTCGCATCGTCAGCAGACTTTCTTCGTATGCTTCTTTTTATTTCAATGGATGCTTGCTTATTCTTGGCATGATGGTCTTCGGTACGCAATCATTTATTATTCAATGGATTGTTTGTTGTGGGAACTAACGATTGCACTTGTTTTTAGAGGCTGTGAGGCAGGTTAGGCATCAGAATCATGTCTACCAAGAACTAAAGTCCGATCCAAGTATCTACAAACCTGAAACGGAGTCAGTCTATCTCATGAAACTCTTTAGGGCCCAGCGGAATCTCTATATTTCGGGATTTTGCCTCTACTTGTGGTTGTGAGTTCAAAGTTCTCAGTACTCTCAGCATCGTTTTCCGGGTTTTTTTGTTGAACGGTAGTTCATGTGGTTGCGGTCTACACATTGCATTCCTTTTCGAAGAGTAGTCTACAGCACTCGACGTTAACTTAGCAATGAGGGGCTTACTTTGTTTACCCTTCTCTGACTTTGGACTTGTGGTCATTTGTTTGTAAAGTTTAATCTTATTTTGTGTGAACTGGTAAGCCGTTTCTGTGTTCACTTAAACCCACCTAGTTATTTACTAAAAGATTTTGTTCCTCAGCCGTGCACTTTTGGTTATGGCATCGTATCCAACTTATTTGCACCACTCATCCACTCATTCTCTTGAATATTTTTCCGTCTGTGAGGTTGCCAATCGTTCAAATTGGCTCCGACTTCTTATTTGCTGTTTGCAAACACATTGAGGATTTTGGACCAACTACTGATGATCGAAGGGTTTGTTACATAAATAGCCTTGGTCTCAAACCATTGATCAAATTACTCCACTCTGCTGTGCATTCATCAGTCAGCCACTCGTATGAATCACCATGACTATGCTTCTTAATGCTCTTAATTGTGCTTTTCCCCTCACTTGCCCAGTTGGCCAACTAGGACGTCGTTTTCTCTTCAGCAGCAGTCCTTTATAAGTTTTCATAAAACACTTCAAGGTACTTTTCCCCGTCCATCGTGGTCACACGAAAGCTTGACCTTTTTGAAACTGCTTAATGTTTTTGGTGGCATTTTGACTTTTAGTAAATAATCACGGTTTTGGACGGGTAGGCGTATTTACCACTTTTCCATTACGGTTGCTTTGACTCGGACCATTGAGTAACGCAAGCCGCTGTGCGTTTAAGTTACTAACTATACACAACCTCTTTTCGCCACATAATTCAATTTTCGGTTAATTCGTTGGTGTTTTAATTAGCTGCTTGCATTGCGCTCTATTTTGATGCCCTGCGAACAAAATTGCACCTAGAATGTTGTGGGAGGCGTAAATACTGCCAGCTGCAAAATGTACACCCACGCTTCTTAGCTATTCAGTTTATCATTGCATCATCATGTATCATGCCTGTTTACGGATGGTGTTGCCGTAACGAAATGCTGCGTCAAGGGCCGGAGTGTTTCGTTACTGGTCCCAAATTCACTCACGGACGACCTATTTGATCAGTAATACGTTTTCATCAGCTTTACATCTGCATAGTACTGGTTCCTACCTCTAACGCATTCTTGCCTTCAGTCAATTTCTATTCACTGTGATTCCATTCATCCACTCACTTAACAGAATCTTTGACGGTAGATGCAGGTGTCACTCGAATTTACCATTATTTAAGCTTCGACTCCAAATTACGTTTCCATCGTTAAAAACCCAACCAAACTATTTGGGTGAAGTGTAAGTTGGTTGATTTTTACAGCCCCAGCGCAGAGGCCGAACCGATGCACTTCCAGCCCCGGAATTAGGTCATTTGCTATTCACAGTCCGCTCTACCACTTGGTTACTTATCATTCAGGTTTGCTTTATCCCACCTCAGAGGTGATCAGATTAATTCTTGTGATTTTACACGGCAAGGTCTAAATGACTGTGGAGAACCTACAACTTGTTATTTGAAGTTATTATAATCTATTTCCCCTTTCCAACATGACATGGGCCTATTGCTAAAGAAGGAAACTCTGATCATTTTCGAAATGGCTGGTCTGTTTCATGTGTGATCACGTGATTATCTAACGCCGAGAAAACGAAATAAGCATTTAGTGGAACACCAGCGAAGTCTGGCGGGTGGGGTTGAGGGGAGAATCGGCCCCATCCTAAAGTGTTCGTTTTCCCTGACGTTTTCGCTCGAAGAGGTGTGAAGTCCTGTAGTACTTTGACCGAAAAGTAATTGAAATTCCTTCGATTGACTCAATGCCATTAGCTGTTTTTTTTTCAGAAAAGCGCTTTATTCCACATTGTGTACGGTAGGTCTCAGATGGTTTATTTTGACCCTTGGAGGTGATCAGTTTTCTAGGATAAATTGGGACCCTTGAGGGACGAGGTAGTGGGCGAATCACATGGGAACAACCAATGTCGTGTTCGTTTTACTTATTGTTGGCACTCTAAACTTCCTATCTCAGGTCAGCCATTCACTAAAAGATTTTTATGATGACCTTGAAGAACAGCTGTTTATCATCTATTAATTAAAGGTATGCTTTACGTTGTCCTGCTATCAGTTCTTCTTCACTTGTTATCCAGTAGTTCTATCGTAAGCTTCTACATAACCGATTTTGACCTCATTTGTAAAGCACACGAACTCGGGTCGCATCCAGAGGATTGAATAGGCCTTTTAGAACGAGACTTAAACATTTCTAGAAAGAGATGGAAGCTCATTGAAGAGCACTGACTGATTGATGCGTATTAATTCCATTGCTTCCATTGCAGCAAGCTATTCCCAAATCTGTTCCAACTTTGGTCACCTACTACCCAACGTCCGCTCCACTACCTTTGAAATGGTTTTTCGGCTTTGGGTCGTCTTGTTTCCGTGCTGATGAGCAAATTTGGACACCTGTTCCTTTATTTCACCTTGTTCATCTTACCTCCTCCTCTCAGCTTTAGATAAGCTGCTTTATTCTTCGCGTCAATTTTCTAGCCAACTTCTAACTGTTTTCTGTCGCTTGGGTTGAAATTGATAACTCACTTGTTTGAAGGGAAAAGTAGCCTTCCGGAAGCACCTGTCTGCTGTCAAATAAGTGAAATGCGGAGCTTTAAATTCATTATTTTTGGGCGTCGTCTTTAGCACTCGCGATTGATTCACTTGCCATTTCCGGGTGCATTCAAAATAATCCACTCACTTACCCATGGAAAAGTAATGAAGATGATGCGGTGTGATGTGTTGTGCCTGCGTAGCCGTGAAAAGGTTTTGCTTTCAGTTTACATCAGTGGTGGATTTTAATGCGACTTCTTGTCTAACTTGCCTTCTTTGACAGGCTATTTGTACCTAGGCGGAAGGTAGGAGCCGGGAGGCGTGAATTTAGGGGTTGGATGACTGCGAACGCATTAGTTATACTGAAATCATAAATGCCTTAGAACTTTAGGTTGCGTTTGTACGGACCAAAGTTCATAAGGACACCTCATTCGACCTCTTGATCTCATCGTAGCTGAATAATCAGGGAGGATTTTGCTACCGTGGCTTTTTGGATATGGTATGTCGTGTCTCTAGTCTTACAGCTCCTCTGTGTTATTAAAATGTGGGTATTGGTGGTCTAGGACTTTAGGAATACTACCGTACGATATGTGCTTACTATGTGCACATGGCTTATCCTTCTGCTTGTTGCTCTGTGGGTGAGGGATCACATCAGAAAGTGGATGCTTTCTTGAGTGGATACAAACTCTTCATCGCATAATATCATCTTTGTTGTTCGCTTTACTGTATACCGACTGTGTGCATGCTTGTTTTTTGGAATTAACTTATTGTCCACCCCTTCCATCCCAAATGTGTCTTAATTGTTTGTGATCTTGACTGTGAAACCGTTGAGGGACTATGATCTCTTCAATCACTCCACGAATGCAGAAATTGTTCTGTTGCGATCATTTGGAGACCTTTTAAGGGGTGTTGTCTGAAATCGCCGTTATTTCTAAAACCTGCTAGTATGTAAGAGGTATTGGGGTAGCGAAGTGCTTGTGTACTCTCATTCGTGAAATTCGTTGCTTAAATTATACTGTCTAGTTTCTTGGCGTGGTTTTGGGAATTGGGAGGTTTCGATAGTTCATCACGAATATCTCATTTCTTGTGCGATGAAGCAGGCGTATGAAAGACTGACGAGCAGACTGTACCCGGCCGTTTCCAAACTTCTAGTTCTTTAGTAACATCGTGTGCACATTTTCGATGGTTCTGTGACAGATGTACACCCTGGAAGATATTGAAGCAGAAGTCGTCTTCCAATGTTGGAAGGTGTCATTCAAATCTTTGAAGCTAGAAGTCGGTGCATGATTTCCAAAACATTGCATGATACAACTTCCCCTCTTTTCACACCAAATATTGTTGGACGTTCGAAATTTTTCTCTCAAGACTAGAACAAGTTTTTATTTATTCATGGGCGTCATATTCTTAGTTCTGGAACCATAAATCAACTGCCGTAAAATGGAGGGTGTTTTGGGAGCATGTGCGACTTTATAGTTTAAAGGTGGTAACAGGTTTAGCATTTGATTGAACAATAGTGGGAGCTATAGGGACCGGCAGACAGGTGGAGGAATGGATTTACTCTGGAAAGAAGCATTGGTAGATACAGAAGGTGGGATTGAAAGTGAGCTCGATCAAGGACTAGCTGGAGACGGATAGGCAGACTGAGGGATGGGTGGGACAGCCAACCACGCGTAATCGCACCTCTGTCTCTTCATCTTCTCAGTGTCTTTAAGCGTTTGGTGACTTTGATTGCTGATCACGCACGTGTCACAGCGGCGGGAGAGGCGTCGTTGGCGCAGGCTAGGTCAGCGACTGAGGCGGCTCGACGATTGATGACAAATACTGACGGGGATCGGGAGGATTCCTCGGACGTAAGTCACGGTCTCTCGATTATTTTTGTGCTTTTAATTGTTTGAAGTCAACGCACTTATCAACACACTCAGCAGGCATTCACACCCCCACCTATCGAAGATTCTTCTACTTGTTCGGAATCTATCCCCCTTGAATCCACTCTAACATCCCCCGATAATTTACCTACTCTAAATGAATTCTTTTCTGAGAAGCCCTGCCTTACTGATTATGCTTTGGAGTTTCAAATTGTAGTCGTGGTCTTAAAGACGCCCAAAATTACATAGTACGTTATTTCAAAAAGGAAATCGTCTACATCTTTTCTTGCAAGAAGACCTACCCATCGGCATTTAGTTTTCTGGGATACGTATTGGTATATAGTTCTTCTCGCACTATAACAGCATTAAAACCTAATTTGGGTTCGATATTTCTTGACGTTCTATGAATTTGGGTACAGAGAAATGTGACACCCATCCCCTTCGTTCCCTCTTTTCATCGTTGGCTACCTCTTTCACCCACCTTCGCGAACTAATTCCGGAGTTGTGCAGTCGACTGAATGACCGGTGTGCTTTTCAGCCGCCCCTTCTGATCACAAAATACATTCTATACTAGAATGTCGTTCTTCTCCCTTTCCAAAGCAGTTTATGAGTTGTGCAACCTTTTCCACTTGGTAGAGAAAACTTTGATTAATTCAAGTAGCCACATCGCGCGTCTAATTGCTCCTTCTCTTTCCCCCTATTCAGTTGTGGTATTTTAAAGATACTACCGATGATATCTGAATGTTTCAACGACTTCCATTTAGCAACATTTCATATTTTCCTTTGGCAATCATTAGATTGGTGATTGATGAATGTTTTTGCTTACAATGAACTCGGAGCTCGCAAAATATGCCTTTTTCCCCACAGCACGAAAGTGATGCCCTTCGTGATGAAATTGATGCCCTCAAGGCTAAACTGGACACCGAAGTGACCGGTAAGGGCGTCACCATTGCTAATAGCTCCACCTCTTCTAGCTCGTAAATCGGCTGAGACCCAGATGGAGGTCATTAAAAAGCAAGCCGAACAGGTATCAAAGGAGTACGATCGTGTTTCAGCCGAATGTCAACAGCTTCAGGTATTGAGAAGAAAATAATTTTTGTCACCCCCTTTCTCTCATAGGCAGGATGATTTGAAATGCCTTTTGCCTTTCAGAAAGAACTGGCTGCTGTGACTGGCGATGACAGGGACAAGAAGAAGGATTAGGTTCGGCGTTTACACGCTTTAGTTTCACTGTTCAATGCTACTATTCTCCTCCGCTTTTGTTTAAGAGTTTCTCCCCGTCAGTTTAAAACGCATCTTAATCAAATCTGTTAAGCTTTGCTGTGTATTAATCCTCTTTTTTTTCTCCGAAACTGTGAGGAGTGCCACTGCTAGCAGGGATTGTGGGCGCAAGCCATTGGTCGAAGGCGAAAGCGAATGGAGAGAAGGGTTTTATTAAATCATCGTAGAAATTAGAAAAAAGAGAATAAAAAGGATTAAAATGAAGCTTTGAAAGTAGGGAAGGTGTTTGTTTTCCATTTTACTGGTCGGTTTTAACTGAAGGCAAAAAGAGGCTATAGAAATTGGATGTAAATTGGTCAAATTTCATTGGTCTGCCAGTCAGCCAATGACTGCTTGGCAATGTGAGCTCCATGTTTCAGCTACTAACCTGTGCTCTGGTCTACATCATTCGGTTGGTTCTAATTTCGCCCCGGGCTCGATTAGTCTCAGAACTAAAAAAATTTTGTGATAAATTTCGTTGGAGTAATTTACCAGATAAATTTTTTGATCTATTCGCTCCTTAGCCCTTTTCTATTCATTTTTATCAATCTGGGATCCTGGTGTAGTATTTGACAGGTCGGACGAAGAAAATCCGAAAGTATTTAATGGTGTGCTCACTTTGTGTAGTGAATGCTAGTTTGTGTAAAATAAGTGGTGCTGAAATATGCTCAATTTGAGTTGCTCCAAAGTGTGATTGATGTGCGTCTACAAAGGAGGTGAGGGGTGCGATGGGGTAGTTTTTTGTAAAACACTAAAAATGGCTTCCCTTCTGTGCTTTTGCAATCCTTACCTCTACGAATTGTCGTTGTCTGTCCCCTGTCCCTCGGTTCACCTCTGAGTGCCTTGATTATTTGCATGTGCACTGTGATTCCGAGTTATCCTGAAATTTTGTAGTTGCGATTATGCATTTTCAAGTTCTAACTGTAAGCCACTTTGTCATCATTTTTCCTTAAAGTTCTCACGACTTGGACCAAATGCATGGTCTTTGGACTACGTGCCCAACAGAATGTAAGTTCTCTGACTTCATGCATACCGAAAGAACTCGACAGATCAACCCCTTTTTTTGCAAAGCAAACACTTGTATGAAGTTGTAGAATCTAAATTGCTTCAAACATGAGGATCAGGTCTCCATGCCAGTTTCATGCTCTAGCTCTCCCACCATTTATCAAAGCAAAGTTTACTTGCAAAAATTAATTCACTAATGACCAAAATGCTGGAAAAACTACTTAGCTTCATTTTGAGGGCAGTTTTTACGAAGAATTTGGGACAGAACCACTTGGTTTTTTATAAGGTATGCTGTCTCTGTCATTTTTTCCAACAGTGGGCTTCCCACGCTTCGCATAGGGGGGAATTTGTTGGTCACATAGGAAGCAGTCTTTTTCACGCCAGCTTTACCTCGGACTCACGTCCCATCTGGCCGTCCGTTTGCTCATATCGGAAATGCACACATTCAATACCAGTGTACCGTCTCTCCATAAGATGGCGAGGAGAGGTGAAACAAAGTCCACACAACAGTATGCTTACCTTTTTGGTGCACCTCAGATCGTAGCAAGCGAAGGTGGGTAGTTGCTGCAAAGAAAGGTGAAGGGAAAAGCAGTATTACTTCCGCCACAGAGGGGAAAGCTGATTGTTTTCGGTATGACAAGTGGACAAAGACCTTTACCCGTGGATCAAGTGGTTGGCAAAGTGTGTCCCGCTGACGTAGAGCCGGCTTGCTTTGCTGAAATGTGTGCAAAGGAGGTGAGGACGGTGTTGGTCAGTTATTTTGAGTTCGGAGCCTCAGTAAAGAAACTCACTCTCAAATTGCGAATTCTGTTCAGTGTGTCTTCTGGATTCAATTGTGTAGCTGAGGGCTAGCAAAACCAGACATATAGCCTGTTAGATTCATGATTTATTTTTTAGGAAAGGGAAACAGGCTTGGGTGATTAATTTCCCTTGATGGTGGCAGCCAGGACGGGGATTGGCTACTTCCCGATTTCCCTATGCAGGGGTCGTAGGGCTACGAGCAACATCCCTCCGCCTAAATAGCTACCACCTCCGACTGAAACTGTCATGCTATCGCGACTCCTAGGCTTGCGATTGAAATGGGAAAATAGTGTGAATAGGTTGGGTACAAATAGACAGCTCGGATTATGTTGAATCAAAAGGATCGTGTCTTTTGAGGAATCAGAAGTAAAACAACTGCGATTTCGCTTCCGTTGAAGCATTTTGGGCGAGGCAATTGATGTTGTTCATGATTTCTCCCCTAGTTTGTCGTCACAACAAAGTGGGAGGTCAGTTTGTGTTAGAAAATTGAGGCAAATTTTTGCCTCCTCTTGTGGTAGATACACATTGTGCACGTTCCCTTTTCTTCTATAATATAACGACAAAAACGTCTTTTGTTTGAAAATTAAAAACATCAAGTATGACGACCTCTATTGAGCACGTATGTTGACAGTCGTTCTGTTTCACGGAATCGGAGGTTCTCTTGTAGTGCAAAAAGGTCACGATTGTTAGGCCTTGGGCAGGAGGTGCAAGTGGTTTGCTCAACAAAGAATTACCTCTGTACCACGACTTTGTTGATGGTGTTGGTCGTCTTGAGACTCCTTAATTAAAGAGCAACTTCAAATCACAAACTCAAATGTGGTTTTCCATTTAATGATAATCCTAACAAGAACTCCCGTTCATCATTCTTACAGATGTGCTTAGTGGTTATTAGTGTTCCTTATTAGATCTTGGATTTTAGTCCAAAGATTGGAATGAACTTTCTTGCTTGCCAAAAGGGTTACCTTGGTGGATTGGGCGGATTCGCGACGCCTGTCACATGCGCAGTGGCCTGGAGGTGGCTAAAGTTGTGTCGACAAAACATGTTTAAGCGCTTCCGCCCAGATAAAGGCAGAAAGGGTTTTAGCATTGTTTTCTTCTTGAAGTAAGCTCAATCACCTTTGATGTGGATTGTCGTCGGGATTGCTTCGGCGAAGGGGATTTCTACAACAAATGCACACATTTGGCAAGATCTTCCACTTAGGATAAACTCGATGGTTTGCGGAGTGGTGAGCATGAACCGAACTGAATAGCCTCTTCGTCATGCCTTGTGTGTAAAATTACAGAATGGCGAAAGTTAAGTGGCTCACCTTTGTTGATTCCTGAGGCTGTTCGCTTTCCCTCTAAAGGAGGTGGTGAAAATTACCTTATTAGTTCTAGGTGGAAAAGACGCTTCCTTAAATATTAACCGGGCAACAATTTAGTCCTTTTTTTCAGTAGCATCCCAGTTTTATTTGTTTACTTAGTCTTTAATGGATGTTTTTAAATGTACAGTTACAGATCCTCTTCAGTGTTCGATTTTTGGTAAGAATTGAGGCTTCAAGCAGTGTGTTCGCTAGACTTGAAGGGAACCTTTATAACCAACCAACCGGCCAATCAGAACTCGAAAATGAGACGTCCAGATTGCCTTGCAAGGACGCTCCGTAGACGGTTTTCATAAGCAAAATTCTTTTAAAGCTGGATGTTGTAAAAATGAATGACAAGGGCGTGTGACATGCCAAATCTTCAGTTGGCAAAAGGTGAGGGAAATAGATCTCAGTATACCATTGTAGAGAAGCCATAAAAAAACCAACTATTCTCTAAGTAAATTAGGAAAGCGACTTTTCCTCTCCCTGGTCTCAGGGCAAAGGCTGTTGTGATGTGTCACCTTGGCAGATTGGGTGGAGTCAAGACGGCTCTTGCAACAGCTCGAGGTTCGCTGAGGTCATTTCAGAAAGAAGGTGTGTAAATAAAAGTTGAGAGAAAATAAGCTACCACCTTTTGAATGCACTCAATCACCTTTGATGTTGATTGTTGTTGGCTGCAGGGAGGGGAGGGTCTCTGCAAAACATTAACTTGGAATTAGGCCATTTAAATCAATCACCTTGAGACTCGTCAGCCCTAACAGGTGAACCTGAAGCAAGTGTTTAGGTTGAAAGGAGCGCTTAAAAGGAAGGCGTGCACTGCACAGGCTTTCAATTTCTCACGCCTGCAGTACGCCGCTGTCCTCCACATTCACTCCACGCATTTCAAACTTGACACTGATTACTTAGCCTCCCGAATTATAACGTCAGGTGGCTGTCTAGACTCAACATGCGTACAATCGTTTGCATTTATTGGAGAATAACTGGGCTGTTGGCGTTTGAAGACGAGGGCATTACCTCTTCTGTGTCGGCTTCTTTGGAGGCGTTTGAGGTTCGCTGAAATTCCACAAAGAAGCCTCCTTTTAAACAATCGCCTTGCAAGCACACTTATAGGAGTGACAATGAAAACCACCTTTGAGGAACGTTGACTTTGAAAGATCTTCATGAAAGACATCTAAGTGTAGCAAAAAGAAACGTGGTAATAATTGCATCGCAGTGTGCTACTTGTTGTTTGTAAGTAGGTTTCGTGATGTTTAGCCAAGGCAGTAGAGGCTTCTCCCAACCACTTGAGCACTACAGAAATGGACAATAGCCTACCCGAGAGGAGCGTCGCTGTTCCTCGCCTTCATCCTGAAAAAAAGTGTTAAGTAGTTTTTGTTTAAAGAACTTTTAATGATATTCACATTTTCCAAGCCAAGAGTAGAACCCATAAATACTGAATGAGATTATAACTGCCTGATTGTGCATCCTCACATCGAAGCAAAGCACAAGCACAAACTCACCTGCGAATCCGACTGCTGACGCGACTTCCGCTTGCTTGATCTTCGGCGGCTTTCCTAAATTTGGGAAGCAGGAGAGCAACAAAGTGAACGTTTCATTCATGTGAAATATTTAAAGGCAAATTTGGCAGATGAAGAACTAGAGCCTTTGAGGATGAATCACTCCCCTGGTCTTGGTCATGGCCACTTCTCTTCGGACACTTCTGCTAGAACGTTGAGTTGGTAGAAAAAAGCGATTGGATCTATTTATTATTTATTATTTTTCATGGCAACTCAAGTTCGCATTTCATTCTTTACTTAGGATGTAGTGAATGATTAAAAAGTACCTCCTGCGAATCCGATTGCTGGGGAGATCCGCGTGGGCATGAAGATGGGTTTGGCTAGGGGTAGAAAGTGAAGAGGGAGATTGAGCTACTCATGTGGAAGGAGAATGCTAAAGTCCCGGAATCGTGAAATGGTGCCAATATTGTATCCATTCGCAAATTTTTGTAAAGGCGATACCTTCGTGGAACAGCCTTCGCATGCATTGTCTTCACAGCTACTTCTCGAGTGTTTTTGCTGAAGTATTGAGACAGAAAGAAAAAGGTGTTCAGTGAGGTTAGGAGTACTCTGTTGTGTTGATAGGGTCCACGCTTAACCTCTGAGGATGTAATCGAGTTACCGGAAGGTCAGGTATATGAATTTTTTGTAACGAAAGCTGGATACTTGCAGAACGTTGCCTGAATTGATTGGCTTGATGAACGAATCGCTGTTACTGCACTTTCTCTCTCCTTTGTCTTGTTGTGTCATTGGTTAATTGTTTTGTAAAGCTATGCAACTTAGCTACTTTTTTAAGCAAAAAATTTGTCATTTCTGTTTCTGGCTTGTTAAATGTATCATTACCACCACTCATTTGGAAAAGTGTGCACTGGATGGGAAGTTGGGGAAATGAATTATTTCGTCTCCCTCAAAACTTGTGTTTGGGGTGACTTGAACGTGTGCAAGAGTTTGTTAAACATCCACGCATGTTGAGTTTCAACCCACTATCTCCCGAACGCATCGAGCCTTTTACACCGGGTGTTACTACCCCCCTTGTGGGATCAAAGTGATCGCCAAACTCGATGCCACAAAGGTGCTGCATACAAAGGCTTACCTCCGCTGTGTGCGACTCTCGGCGCCTGCAGGGTTGGCCTGAGTCCGACTGGTGCTGAAAATTGACCAGAGCTTATTTAGATTACAAAACAAATGTCATGAGCAAGTAGTTAGCTGTCACTAGTTCGTCTCTGTCAAGGGGAGGAGCTGGTATACCCACACGTCTTAATTCTGCACTTGTAAAGGTATTACAACTTTCGTCCCCTTTCTCATGCATGTTCTGAGTTTCTTGTCTACAAATGACACTTTCTACCGCAAACGGCACTTTTTTGCCAAGTGTGACACCTTTTCGCTCCCCCATGTCACGGAATTTGCAAAAGCGGGTGTCAATCGATGGTAAAAGATTGCTGTTTCATAGTTGATTGTCAACGAGCATTGCTGTTGGTCGCAACCAAAGGGATACGGATATTTGCACTTTTAGTAGAGATTCAAATGCTATTCTATCAGTTCGTATTTTCTTTTAGCTAATAAAATAAGAGATATTGTAGCTTAGATTTGCATTTGCAATAGGGGCTTGCGGTCTATTATCAAAGTGAATTTACCTCGCAAGAAGGAGTGGAACGACAACTGGCACATTTTCACGGATTGTGCCGTTGCTAGGGTAGGTAAAGATGGAAAACAAGTGGAAGCAGTTATCGCCACCTAATGTTGTTATTGGCTGTTGGGCAGTAACTTGAACCCATTTAGGATGATTTTTTTGGAGGAACTTGACTTTATTATAAAGTTTCGGTAACTTCTGAAGCTGCTAAGTGGATCCATGATTGATTTCCCTACCAACTAAATCCTCCCTTCAAACAACATTAATCCATTAAACTTAGACTAGTGTACACCTCCGAGAATCCATCTATCCTGCATTTACTCATCTAGTGTCCAGCTTTCCTTCACCTGTTCATTCCCTGGTCTTGGATTTAAGTTATCTTGGAATTTGCTCATCCACTACACCTAAACCGGTTGATCATTCAATCAACCGATTGCTTTTGTAAACTGGACTTGGAATAGAACGTGTCCACTGAGGAAACAGGACAACTCTTAACTTCCGGTCTTCAAACACCCTTCATCATGTGGACACAGTTTTGACAGCCTCTCTATTTATCGGCGCCTTTACTGTAGGAGACTTCTTCGGACACGAATAAATTTACCTTAGATAAGCCCTGTTCCTGTTGGCAGCCTTGAGCTCTTTGACAGGTTGGTTTCTAGTAAATTTACCAAACAGGCCAAGTAGAAACGCAGCGTATCAAAATGGTACAAAGTTTGCTTACACCTTTATGACCTATGACTTACGGTCTCCATGGAGCGCGCTTGTTGGCAGTTTTCACACACGCATGGACTCGAATTCCTCTGAATTCGGAAATGGGGAAAAATAGCTGTTGATTGCATTAGCATCCTGGAAGCATGCCTATCTAGATTATGGGTTGGGATTAGGACAACTGTTTTGTTTTTGACAGGTAAGAATGCATATTGTCATTTTGGTGGTGACTGTGGTAAGGAACCAAAAAATGAACCAATTCGGTGCAAAGTTCCTTCACATTCTTGAGCAATGCTACACCTGTACGAGCCAGTGACCTATTTTTGACCTTTGCAATGATAATTTTTGTCAACTGTAAACCTAGACTAAACTTTTACCTTCGGTGGGCATTGTTGTTGAGGGCAGACATTTGATGATCTGCCAGTAGGTTTCTACAAAAGAGAAGTTGGACTTGCGAAACGCGCACACATTTTTTCATCGTGGATATTTATTTTTTTTCCCAAGCGGGGTGCACTGCAACTCCTTTTGGGTGCGGCATTTTGGGTTGGCTTTCCTACACACTTATTTCAATTATGTTATGAGTCTATTTTCCTCAAGGACGTGGTACTTTTTTCCCCCCCTAAAGCACATAATTGTGGTGAAATTTAGGTTTTTAACAATTAACTAAATTTGAGAAATAGTTACATTTGTTTCAGTAAACTGATTTTGGAATGGAACGTCTCCATTGAAGGCAAAATTAGTTATTAAATTTCTCTTATCAAATCTTCTTTGCCATTGGACACAGCTTCTGACCGTTACTCTATTTGTCGGCATTCATAATTTTCTTACTTAAAAACACCTTTCCTAAGGACACGACAAATTTACCTTGGGTAAGCGCTGCTCCTGTTGGCAGTCTTGAGCTCCTCGGTAGTTTGTTTTCTATTAAAAGACATTGTATCGCAGTAGATCACACGTAGAATGGAAACTCAGTGTGGTAAACGGGTATGAAATTGACGATTTGAGCCGTCATGACTTACTTTCTCTGTGGAGCAGGCCTGTTGATAGTTTTCACACATGCATGGACTGGAAGTCCGCTGGATTTGGAAATGCGAGAAATATTTTAATAAATAAATAAATAAGTAAATAAATGGGATTTCGGTTGGGACAGTGGTTTTGGTTTGAAAAGTAAGAATTCAAAATATCATTTCGGTAATGGCCCTTGTAAGAGAGCGAACAGTGAACTAATTTATTACAGAATTGATATGAAATTCCTTTACATTCTTAAGTGATGCTACATCTATATAAATTAGGAGAGGACTGATCTATGATCTGTTTCGATCCTTCAAAGGACAATTTTTGACACGTCCAAATCCAAAATAGACTTACCTTTGGTGGGCACTGCTGTCGAGGACAGACATTTGATGGCCCACCAGGGGGCTTCTACAAAAGAGATGTCAAAATGGCAAAAGCGTACACTCTTAGGGGGTGTACTGTAACTCCCTATAGGTCCGAGGGTTTTGTGATGGCTGTCCCACACACCGATTTATAATATTGTTAGTATGGGACTAGTTTTCTCATTCACGTGGTATTTTACCCTCTTAAAATACGGAACCTTGGAAATGTTTGGATTTCCAAAGATACACGAAATTTGGAACTATTTACCGTTGTTTTTGTGGAATGATTTTGGAGTGGAACGTTTCCATTAAAAAAAAACGGCAGTTATTTCATTTCGCCAATCACATTCCCTTTATCATGTGGCCACAACTTTGCAAAGCTGCTCTATTTATCGACGTTCATGTTTTTTTTTTCTACCTGAGAACACTCTTTAAGGGCACGAATAAATTTGCCTTATACATGCCCTGCTCCTGTTGGCAGTCTTGAGCTCTTCGGCAGTTTCGTTCCCAATTAATTTTGTCAAATAGACAAATTTCATCTCAGTACATTTCACACATAAATTGGAAACTCGATAGGGTGAACAAACACAAAGTTAGCAATGTGAATGGAGTATAGGTTGTAAACGTATGAGAAAAAAGCGGTTATGACTTACTGCCTCCGTGGAGCAGGCTTGCTGACAGCCTTCACACATGCATAGACTCGAATTGCGCTGAATTCGGAAACGCATGCAATGACGTTTGTTTAGATTAGTGTTTTAGCATGCAAATGGAAAAGGTTTTCCCAACTAGGTTATGGGTTGAGACTAGGGCAGCTTTTTTATTTGACAAGAATTTAAGGTGTCACTTCGGTGACGGTCGTCGTAAAAGAGCACAAAGTGGACTAATGCATCACTATTATTTATTATTATTAATTTAATGCCACATCTCGATGAACTGGAGGGGGAGCTGACAGAAGATGGATGAACCAATTATCTATTTTTGACCTTGAAAGGGTTTTTTGTCACATTTGAACCTGTGATAAACTTTTGCTTTTTATGGGCATTTCTCTGGAGGGCAGATATTTGATGGTTCACTAGTAGGATTTTACAAAAGGGATTTTAAATTTGCGGAGAACGTACATTTTTTTATCGTGGAGAGTTGCTTTTTTTATCTCGGGGATGCATAGCAACACCTTATAAGTCCGGTCATTTTGGATTGGCTTTCCTACACGCTTAGTTCAAATGTGACAGTGTATTGAGATTAGTTTTTCCAAGGACCTCGGTAACATTTGGATTTTTAAGTAAACCCAAAACTTGAGGAATACGGGACAGCTACTAAACTTCTGTTATCAAATACCCTCCATCATGTGGACACAGATTTTTGCAGTTACTCTATCAATCGGCATTCATATTTTCCACTTAAAAACACTTTTTCTATGGACAAGAATAAATTTGCCTTCGACAAGCCCTCCTCCCGTTGGCAGTCTTGAACTCTTCGGCAGGTTGGTCTCTATTAACGGACAAATTGTATCCTGGTAGATCACACGCAGAATGGAAATTCAGTGTGGTAAACGGGTACATGGTTAGCAATATGAATAGAGCAAATCTCGTAAATTTATGAGAAAAGTGGCGGTCATAGCTTACTGCCTTTGTGGAGCAGACCCGTTGACAGTCTTCACACATGCATGGACTGGGATTCCGCTGCATTCGGAAACGGGAAATAATAGCCTTTGTTAGCATTATTAATTTTATAAATAAATGGAAAAGTTTGTCTACCTAGATCATGGGGTGGTATGAGGGCGTCTATCGTCTTGAGAAGAAATCGAGAAATCATTTTGGTAATGATCGTCGTAAGGGAGCGCATAATGGGCTAAATTATTACTCATTTGATGTTACATCCCTTTATATTCTTAAGCAATGCTACATCTGGATGAACTGGGGAGGAGGGGGCTGACAGATTATGGATGAAGTAATGGTCTGTTCTTAACCTTTCAGAGGATATTTTTTTATCAGCTGTAAACCTAGACCAAATTTTAAACCTTGCTGGTCATTGGTGTTGAGGCCAGACATTTAGTGATCCACCAGTAGGCTTCTACGAAACAGAAGTTAAATTTCTGAAAGACGTTCACTTTTCGCCGCGGAGAGTTGCCTTTTCTCCCAGGGATGCACTACAACACCCCATAGGTCCGGTCATTTCGGGTCGGCTTTCCCACACACTTAGTTGTAATGCTGTTGTGAGGACATTTTTATCAAGTACAGAATTTCAAATGAACACGAGTTTTGAGAAATATTTGCCTATGTCTTAGAAAACTGGTTATGGAATAGAACGTTCCCATAGGAGAAACAGAGCAACCATTCAATTCCGGTTATCAAATACTCTTTTCCAAGTGGACACAGATTTGCTATCTACCCTACTTGTCGGCATTCATATTTTTTACTTAAAGATACACTTTTTAATGACACGGATAAATGTACCTTTGATAAGTTCTGCTCCCGTTGGCAGTCTTGAGCTCTTCGGCAGGTTAGTTTCTATTAAGAGGCAAAGTGTATCTCACTAGATCGCATATAAATTGGAAGCTCAGTGTGGTATAAAAGCGGTTATGACTTACTGGCTCCGTGGAGCAGGCCTGTTGGCGGTCCTCACACATGCATGAACTCGGATTCCTCTAAATTGGGAAATGGGAGAAAATGACTTTTGATTACGTTGGTGTTTTAGTAAAAACACGTGGGCAAGCATATCTATCTAGGTTATAGGCTGGGATTCCAAAGGTTATTTTGGTCATGAATGTAGTTAGAGAACAATGAACGGATTTGATGCGAAATTCCATCTCATTATTCAGTAGTGTCACATCTCAATGAACCGGGGGAGAGTCGACTGGTGGGAGATGAAGGAACGATCCATTTTTAGTCTTTCAAAGGATAATCTTTGCCACTTCTAAATCGAGACTGAGCTTTTACCTTTGGTGGGCATTGTTCTTGAGGGCAGGCATTTGGTGATCTGCCAGTAGGCTTCTGCAATAAAGAGGTTGAATTTGCGAAACGCGTGCACTTATTTGATCATGGAAACTTCCTTTACGCCAAGAGATGCACTGCAACACCTTATAGCTCCGGTCATTTTTGGATTGGCTTTCGCACACAGTTCCA
This sequence comes from Taenia solium, assembly GCA_001870725.1. Lineage (NCBI taxonomy): Eukaryota > Metazoa > Platyhelminthes > Cestoda > Cyclophyllidea > Taeniidae > Taenia > Taenia solium. Next base: position 64,804 of record MIEF01007356.1, on the reverse strand, counting down.
ATGCATTCTGCAGTTACTTTTCTCAACTACGTGATTTATCTTTCCATAAATTGTAGGATTTCGGTAAAATTTGGTTTTATAACTTAAACGCAAAAGTTTAGAACCATTTACCCTTGAGGACGAACATGGCTGCCGATAAGTATCGCATTTGATCGACTGTGGTTTTTGGCAGGCATCAGGTACCTGGTTTGGAAGTTAATAAGAAAATTGCGCTGAATGATTACCTTTGATGCGAATTGCTGTTGGTGTTGTTGTTGCTGTTGTTGTTTGCAGCTATATGAACTCCCCTTTGTGCATTTCTACAAAATTGTACACGCATTCTTAATAAGAGCGAGACAAATAAGTAGTATATTTTGCAGAAAAAATGAGGATTCAATAATAAAAGGTGATTATGGTTGGCCTTAGTAAAATACGGCCTAAAAGCTGTTACGCAGCAGCTTCGGTATGTTTTGACCTCCAAAATCTATGGGAAGTCAAGTATCTTTCTCTCTGGCGATGTGCGAGACTTTATCCAAATCCTGATGAGAACTACAAAACGGCCATAGAATGGCAAACATTTGCTTAACCCCTCGTCACAAGGTGGTGAGTGGATGAAATTACCGTTTGGCGTTCCTCTTGCGCTTTGTTCAGCGATCTGTTGCAGGAAGGTCTCTGTCAAAGCAAGGGATGAAGGCACAGTTATGAGTGGAAAGGAATGTGGTAGACATAACCATATCGCAGAGCCTTACGGCATTCGGCCAAGTGCTTTGATGAACATTGCGGGCATGGGCACCTGAGGCGCACTACATTGGGAGGACAACTGTCACTTTAATTGAAAATTAAATGTATAGTTTTGAAATTATTCATCCTATTTTAATAATCTGCTCTAAGCGAAATGGACTTCTGGAGCATACTCCCGTGGTTAGACGCGGTCGCTGTGGTTGGAAGTTAGGAGTTGCCAAAAATAAATAAGGATGCTTTCTCAGATAGCCTATTGTTTTGAAAGTATCACATCCCCTACCTGCGAGTGGCACGATAGCTCCATTCCGTCGAGACGACCTCTCCCTGCGATTCTCTATACATTTTGGGAAAGAAAACGTGAAGCGTTAAACAAATGAAGACATTTTTTCTCAAGTGTAAGTAGGAAATTGGAAATGGGTTTGGGTTTGGTCAGAAAACGGGTAAAATGCTTTTATGCAGGAAACACTAGGCATTGTGACTGTCTTGTTTGCAAACAAAGAGGCTGCGAATCGACCTTGGGCACGCAAGTTCCCCTGACAGACGCCATGCTGCTGATATCAACTTACGAAGTAATCTTCAGTGAAAGATTAGCACCTATTTTGTTTGTAACCATGGAACACATATTTGGCCCAGATGGATATGGTTTCTTTTGTGGTTCACGGAAGCACGTCTCCCTCCCTACTTCCATTCTGGAGTATTTAATGAGATCTTACATTACCCTGGCCCCTTGTGACAGTTTCTAAAGAAAAGTTGGTTTTACGGACATTTGAGCTGGATCGAGGCCATAGCTGTGATTGTTTGGCCTTTGAGGGGGCAGCAATTACACTCACACATACACACAAACTAGGCATAGTCTCGTGGGGATGACATGGTGGTGCCTGGGCCAGAGGTGTTGGGTGGTGGGTAAGTTGGTTGAGGGAAACCAATGGCGTGCTCGTGTGCATGGTCAGCGAACGACCCTTTCTCAATGGCGTGCTTTTTCAGTGGATATGGAAGGAGGCTAAGAATAGTGAATTGGCAGTCTTTTTCTAATTCATCTTCTTAGCTTCTCTCACGACTTCTCTTTCCCACCTCAAACTACTTGTTTCAACACTTAAGTGATGAAACATTGATGGTCGTTGTTCTTTATGGCACTGACCTCAAGCGCTATTATCTGTAGCAATTGTCAAGAGGAGGTGTTCTACATCTGCTTTTGAGTTGTTCATTGTCAGAACCGCAAAACACGTTACTAAATGCTCCATTAATTTTCGATGAATCCTCTACAGCTTTGGAAACAAGCTCCATCCTGCTCGTTAAACAGGGGAAATCAAATTTCATTTATCAAATTCGAATGATTTGGGAGTTTAAGTAGTATCTCAATTGTCAAACGGTGCTCAGTTGAGGATCTGCCATTAATGAGCCCCTACTAGCACGATCTTCCATAGAACTTCATGGATGGTGGCAGCCATGGCACAAGATCCCACTTCAAACTGAGGTGGTATTGAGAGTTGGTGAGTTCGATGGCATTTATTAAAAACATAGCCTACCCCGGACACCCCGGCCTCTTGAATCCTCTCGTCATAGAATGAGTTTGGTAGCCTCTACAAATACAATAATAGAGTGGTTCTAAGCAAAAAAGAACCTCCACAAAAATGCCTTTTGTTTCAAGTAAGACTCAAGTACTCCGGAAGGTCGCACGTGTGGTGGGCATTTGTGGTTTCCATCGTTTGCGGCTCCCTATAACGCATTTATTTTTGAGGAATTTTAGACGATAAGGGCGACATTGACAGGGTGGGGAATTACTTCACACATGGGTTGACTTTGAAGACTCTCCTCAAACGCCCTCTGAAATCGCTAGGAGGGAGGTAGCCGTGAGTGCAAGAAAGAAGACCTACACTCGGAAGTATCGGCTTCAGCAGATCCTCATAGCTCATTTCACTTGGTGGTTTCTGTAAATGCATTGAGGAAAGAAGACGCTGGACATGTAGTGTTATGGGATTACATAGAGAAGAAGTGAATGGGAGTTACCAGGATTCCCACCTCGCCGCAATACAGTGGAGCAGGATTCGGCTGGAAGTTCGTAAAGCCATGGATGAGGCTTATGTGTTGTGGAGTAACAAATATCTCTAAGCTTGCTTTTGACAACTGCATAAAGCATGTTCAAATAACTTCCATCGAAATGGAAGAGGTTACTGTTTTGATTTTGATGGGAAATAAGTAGTATGGTCTTACCTTGGATGCGCAATTTGGTTGAGAGCTGCGATTGTAGCCAGGTGGTTGCTAGGCATTGAAAAGTAAACCCTTCTCTCGAAGTTACTTTGATTCATTAATGTTTACTAGTTAAGTGCTATCAAGTACTTTATTTGAAGTTTAAAACAGGTTTCGAAGATGGTTTTGTGAAGAAGACGTATTTTCTTACTCGTGATTAAGTAAGGGAGATGGTACATGGCTTTGTTTAAAAAGCACCGGACTTTTTTGTGCAACTGTTTGACGACTGCCTATGCTCCGCCAACTCATATTCCTCTTTTGCACATTTGGAAGTAATCACCCCGGATTAAAGGTTGAGTTTTATAAAGCCTGATCATGGATTGGACGACCATTTTACCCTTGCTCCCACCCATTGCTTACCACTGAATAGTTTGACAGATTCGAACGCTGGCGCCTGTCTTATTCTGGTTCCTTCTAGCAAGGAACATTGACTAGATATTCATTAGCCTTCTGTTCTTTTCCTCTTAGAGATGGATAGGCATTATCCCTCCTTGTCCACTTGGTCTCAAACAGATATGCTAGAAGCGTTCTTTGAAATGGAACAAATAGATGAGAAAGAAGGTAGTTTACAATTAATCAAGCTAAGTTCCACGCACTACGAATAATGAAAGTGAATTAGGTTGTACAACACTTTCCCGTACTTTTTCAGACCGTGCAAACGGTAATGGGGTTTCCATACCCCCATCCCCTTCTCTTGTTCCTCCCCCCCTACCCTTCGGGAACGGAATTCCTGCCTTGCCATTGGCTTAGAATACTTTGACAGCTTCCATGACAGTACGAGTTCTTGTTGTGTTCTCTCCCTCGGATTATTTCACGGCCAAGCTTTGACACTTCCTCCAGTAGATTGACATTCCTTGTAAATCGTTGCTGGTGGTAGGCTTGTCAAGTTTTTGAGAGAAATAATGTCTAATTGCGATGCACATTCACTTACCGATTGTCCTCCTTGGTCCTGGCAGCTTCTGTGACAGGTTGGATGTGGCGGTCTCTAAGAGGTGGGAAAGAAAACTGCAAACTAACTAGAAACTCAAGCTGAATGAGTTGAAGTGAGGGAAAGTAGGGATTTATGGGAATGAAACACTTGTACACACACCTCATATTGTTCATTTTCTTCATTGTAACAGCCTCGGTGTGGCTAGTGTAAGATAGGAGAAATGTTATCAAAATTTGCTATAAAATGAGGAAAGCAGTTTCGTAACGCCTTTGTTTACGTCTCCTGCTATGAAAAGTGGGAGTGTCGCATTGTCGTGTGTCGAATCAGGAATGTCTACCCACTGAATCACCAGTCCTAGGCGTTTCTGGTATAAAAGGGCTTCCAAACACGCACACACAGACCTCCATGTTGCGTCAAGCAAAATAAATAGCTCACAGTTCCAGCTGTTGTATGCATTGATGGTGAGTAACTTCTTCGTCAGTGCACGGGTGGCACAAGGCAGCTTGACTTAACGAAGTAAGTTGGCAACTTCTCCTTCTTCATCTGCTGCTTCATGACTGTCCACTTCAATCTTTGCTTATGATCGTTTTGACGTGCTAATCCCCGGTCCATTTGAGGCCTAATGGCACGTATGCATCCACTTCGGCTAAGACCCGTGAATCCTTCTGATCACCAGAATTAAGTAGTTTGATGTGTTTTACTACCACCATGGCTTCTTTAAATGCTCTGAGGTGGATTTAACGAAAAGCTCTATTTTCATTATTACAATGGCCTAGAGGCAGCTCTTTTTGAAAGAAAGGAATGTCATCACAATTTGCTGTGAAATAAGGGAAGTAGTTTTATGACGCCTTTGTTTAAGCTTTGAGCTATGAGGGGTGAATATGTCGCGTTGTTGTGTCGGAATATGAATATCTACCCACTGATTCACAACTTCTAGGCGTTTCTGATAGGAAACAGCCTCCATCCACACACGCACACAAAGACTTCCATGTTTCTCACGTTTGAGGCATTGTTTGCATTGGTGGTGTGTAAGTTCATTGTCAATTTACAGGAGACACAAGGCAGACAACTCAACGGGGTTTGTGGTAGCTTGACTTAAAGGAGTAGGCTAGGCTGTAGGTGGATTAATGACAGTCGATGGTGTGCTTGATGGCTTGGCACAAAAATTAAGGAGAAGTGGGCAGCCATTTCTAATGCCAGGTTAGAGAGCGAAAAGTGGGGAAAAATCGAACGCATTTGGAGTTTATTGCCATCTACTTTTACTGCATCTGAGTCAAATACGAGTGATTAGCATCTGCTATGGCCCTTCCTTCCCACCTGGTGCCTCATGATCGTCTATGTCAATTTTGCAAGTGCAATTTTGTTCTGAGAATTACTTTGAAGTTAAGTAAAAGTAAATGGCTCCCGAGAAAAAAAGCATTTCGTAAGTCCAATAGCCCCCCGTAAACTTCAAATTTGAGCATTGTCTGAAGAGGAGAATCTACTTAAATCTCCATTTGTAGTGGGAATTAATTTGTCGAGCAAACGTACCAACGACTGGCCCGTTTTCCGAAACTCCTCAATGTCGTACGAAGTTGGTGTTCGCTGAAAGCGGAAATAAGTAGTATTAAATGCTTTGGCGAAAATATAATTCATTTCTCCTTAGACATGAGCTTAATGCGTAATTCCCCTGCCTGAATGGATTGGTCTTTCGCCTCTCCTCTAGTTCCAGGTGGTACAGGATCTCGGGTGCAAACCTGGAACTTCCTTCACCACAATTTATCTTCAAAGCTGTCCCAGTTGACAACTGTGATATCTCGTCATCACTGTTGAAGCTATCAGCATAAAGTCATGTAAAAGTGGACTTTCTTTGAGTTTTACTACTCGATTCTTTGTCGGAAAGACGTTGGTTTGATTTTATTTGCCACACTGTCTAGAGGCATGAAAGGTGGACACCGGGAACTGCTCCAGTTCGATACGAATGTTCAAAAGATGGCTTCTGACTTACCGACAGTCGCATTGGCTCCTGGTAGCCGCCATGATGACACGAACTTTCTGGTTCCTGTGCGAAATGGTGAATAAAGCTGTTTAGGCGATTATTATTTTCAATAAAAAGTTTTAGGCTCTAAGATTGACCTCAGCTCTGTTTGTTGGGATCAGGACCTAGAAGCTCACCTGAAGTAGGGAATGAAGGAAGGTAATTGGTGAAACAAGGTGACTGGTCATCCTTACCACCTTCCAACTCAATGTTTATTTTATTTGGTTTCTTTTTTTACACGAAGCTAATTGCTTTACCGCCTTTTTACAAGCGCCTCTCTAACCCTTCCATCCCTGGGATATATTTCTGTTCTCAGACTTGTCAATCACTAATATTCTGGTTATTTTCAATCTTTTACTTCCAAGAGAATGATTATTATGTAGCTTTGCTTATCGCTTGTGTTGAAGTGTGACTTCGTGACGCCTTATTGATGCGTCATCACCCAAACATACTACTAGCAACCCCGACAAGTAGTAGTGCTTAGTCGAAAACATGGAAGTAAAGTATTATCCGTAGTCAGGCAGTGTAATGGAACTCACCTCTGGGGGGAATGTTCGGATTTCTTCTCGCGTCTCTTCTTGCTTTCTGATTTGCTAGATTCGAGAATATGCGGTTAGTCGGGTCATTTTCCTTTTCTCCTCACTTGCCTGGCAAAAGGTGCCTTTAAATCTACCTACTTGTGACGAACATCTTTTGCCTCGACTTCAGGGATTTTCTTGAACTTAACACAAGTTAACGCTTTATTTTGGTGCAAATATTGTTAACTGCTTAAAGCAAACACCAACTTCTCATTAGTTTGGTGCAGAGAGGATGTTTACCAAGACATTGTTCGAAAACAATGTAGATTTTTTGGAAATTATCCACCCAAGAGCAATTGGACCCCATAGAAGTGAACCAGTGATATTCAGCCTCGAAACATATTTTCAGAGGTGATGTCAAATGTACTTCAAAAGATCGCCTTTAGGTTCCTCAAACTACAATGTTGATCGTGGTTTGCGTGCAAGTCCGAATGAAATCGAGTATGATGGTCTCATAAATACCTCAGAGTAGTGGCTTCCCGTCTCATCGTACTTACAGCACCAGTAGCTGCTTGTCTGATTTTATAAGGACCTTCGTTTCCCAGTCTCAAACGCTCCACTCGTGGCTCTCGACTCTCACAAAATTACCTTTGATCAAAACTACTGATTGTATTTTTAAACTAATCATGAGTGTACTAATTTGAAATTCTTGACTCGTCTTCCACTTAGTAAAGCCTGAAACCTCAGGAAGTTGGAAATTTTCGACCTGAGGGCCAAGGACCTAGTTCAAAAGGGTACTATATTGTGATAGCTTTGACTGGAGGCAAGGAATGGTGAGTACGTACCGTTGGACCACGCATCTCTTCCATGAAGAACCTGGACTTGGTGCGCTGGAAAACAAATTTGTCTAAGCACTACTTCAACACTGAGGCACCAAACACCTAAGTGGTACCTGCCATTCAAGTAAATCAACTTTTAATGAAAAATAGGGTAAATTTTGGTAGGTAAGGACTTACCCGGGAAACACAGGTCAGTGGTCCATGCATTTCTTCTGTTTTTCGACAACTCTAACCGGAAAGTGGACACTTGAATTTCCCTTGCGTCATGATCAAGCTCGCCTCATGGGTATTAAGTAGCATGCCAGTAATATTTGAAATAAAATTGTTGTTGTTGTTGTTTTTCAATGCAAACCGTATCCATGTTTTATTTTTTTTGCAAAAATGCTTAGATGTGAGTAAAAATAGAAACAAATAATGACCTCTAAACCATTTATTTTTTGGGGGACATAAAAGCGACCCCAAAAAGTTTATTTCAGCTAACTGCACTTTTTTGGGCCTAAAGGGCACTAATTCCTGGGAGGAGGGGAGAGAAAAGGCGTAAACAGTACAAAAAAGGGCGAGCAAGTACAAATTTTGTATTATCATTACAAATATATGGTTGTAGAAGTGGGAGATAAGGCATTACTAACCGAAATGACGGCGGGAAGTGGGTTGCAGCACCACAAGTACGTGAAAATGTGGCTTCAGCGAGGCCTCAGCTGTGGAGATCGATGACAAGCACAATGGCGTGTGTCAAGATTTGAACTCGAGAGAGGAGTCTTTGCAGCGCCTTGTCGATTCACCCGGAGGAGGGTGTCTCTTGCTGCTGACAAATTTCGATTGGTGAGGTGAACGTTGAGGCCTCTTATCCCGTTTACAGCAAGACCTTTTGCTTATTGGACGTCAAGCTTATCTGGCATTTGAGAAACAAAAATGCATTTGGAAAGGTGTTGATTAAATAGCACTGATATCTTTCTTCTCCATCAGTTTGACCGTTTATCTCGGGTTCACGCATCAACTTATCCCAAGTCAACCAGCTCGTACCCCTTCTAAATTAACCTTCTGACCTCCTCTTGTCCTTGTCGGGTTTTATCTTCTCTTCCAGGCTAATCCATCTCATATACGTCCATTCTTCCATCCCCGGTCCATCCATCCATGCATCCACGCCATTCTTTTGAGCTCGGAATTCTTGACCACCGGATTGTTAATTTATGCGTCAACGCCCTCTCTTCTATGTGAGTGCTTTCAACCCGTCTCGACTTGCTCGTATCAGCTTTCAGCCTGGGGAGGGATATGCCCCCCACGTGATGCATGCCTAAACCGATTGGGGTCAAGGTCAGACTAACACCGCCTGTCAGAAGGGGTCGGTTTTAAAATAGCTTAAGCTATGTTTTACTGCTTAAGAGAATAATGTCGTAAAAATTCCTTCACTCTAACAATAAACACAATGGTGTACAGTGGTGGAGAAAGCACGAAAGGCAAAACATGAAGGTTAAGAATGGATTTGATTTATAAAGTCAGGTGAACAAAAGGTTTTGGCGGATGTTTTTGAAATAAGACTTTACACAACGCAGTTTTTATAAGCATGCAGTGTTCCCACCTATTTTATTTATACCTTTTACCCCTAGTAAGTTGTTGAGTGAGCGTAGTGGATGCGACCCGAGCCTGTCTGGCTTTTTCTCTGAACTGGGTTTAAATGGGTCCAAAAGCTGTAGGAGGTGCTTATTACAGGTTAGTCCTTCGTTCTTGACTAATAATGGGGGAATCATGTTTGCGCTCTTGACATGCCAATCCGATGCATGGTGACGTTTAGCGTAGCTGTGAACCAACTTGTTTACACCTATGCCGACTGAGAAAAGGAAGTCGTGATCAAATGTTGACCAAGTTTAGTACCAGTCTTTTGATGATGCGACAAAGTGGGGAGTTTATTTTTCGTATCACTTTCCATAATACTTCTTCACTCATTAGTAGGTAGATAGGTTATTGCGCCTACCTTGAACGTTTCCCTTCACCCTATTGGCTAACTTTGGCTCTCGGCTCTCATTGGTGCCAGTGTGCACCAATCGCCTTAGCCGTACAGGTCAAAATAGCGGAACGATGCCAGCAACCGGATGAATGCTTTTAAGTGCTCACTGGCTTTAGTAGGAACAAGCCTCATGCTTCCCCATTATCATAAGTAAATGCGCTTATTATTAACCCCCCAGCTTTACAGCTAATACGGGCTCCCGCATAATTCCTTCTAGAATATCTTGCTCTTTAATTTGAGGAATAGTCTGAGGTAGGTATTTGATCGATTTGTGCCACCTTTCTTAGATCTCAAAGTTAAGTTTCATTTGTCGCTCAAAATTATGGTCGATAACCTTGAAATGACTCTGGTGGACAAGAACTTTGCAGAGGATTTTGTTCCTCAAGCTTGTCACTAGTCTGTTCATAATGTGACGAATTGGAAAGTTTTTTTCATAGCACTTGTCAAGCTACTTCCCCATTAATTGATAGGTAGGTTGGTTATTATGCCGATCTTAAACAGTTCCTTTGTGAAGTCCTTCCATTCTATTGGCTAACTTTGGCTCTCAGCTCTCATTGGCAATAGTGTGAACCAATAGCAATAGCCTCACGGTTCAAAATAGTGGGACAGTGCCAGCATCTGGATGAATGCTTGTGAGCAGTTAAGCTGTTAAGAAGCGCTTGAGACGGTCTGTAATTTTGTTCTCCAGTTTATGTGAGTGTAGTTGAATAAGAAAATTTGTTCACTTGTTTACACAGGTTTACCAAAAAAACCCCATTTTGTATTTTGATAAAGGCTAGAATTTCACTCTATTTAATGATAAAAAACTCTCAGCATTGACAAATATTAATTATTCTACACCATTTGGCTAGATGAGTCCAATGCACACTCCATTGCATGCTTTTGGCATAAAAAATGTCGGGGCGTATTGTAACCCATTTTCAGTTGGATCGGTCACATCAATCTCTTAACCCTATTAGCCAGTAATATTCTTCAGATTTTTATTGGCTGACTATTGAACCAATCAGATTACAGATATATTTTAATACAACACACCGATAACGTCGATGCTTTGTTGTAAGAACCAAAATATTTTGGTTAACATTTTAGGTTTGGATCAATCATCCATTTTCTTGTACTTATTTTCTTGCTATTCTGCAAAATATAATCCGTGTCTTCGTACCAAATTGCCGTTTATTGGGTGGAAGGTTGATAACTATTTTTCTTAATCCTAACTTAACTCTCCTTTTACTTTACCTACCTCTATTTCATGCTCGCATAGACGATTCACAGGATGGATAATTAATCAAACTATACCATGTTTAAATTGTTCAGTTGGTTCCTGGCTTACCAGTGTCTCATGCCATTTTCTATCCACGACATGACGTTTTCGATAGGAAGATTAGGTTTTTGCAATGCAACACTTTGATGTGGTCGCACGACTCTAAAATGACACACGGATCCAAACGGCTGAGTTTTATTAGTTGCCAAAAGGGTTAGAAGGGTGTATACTTTGGAGAGACCGAGGAAGGAAGGATGCTGCCAAGGTGTCAATGTCATTTTTGGACACGGAATAACTCACGTAATTGAACAAACACTAAAATACATCATTTTGTCACAAAAAAATTTGAATGATGACACAACGAACCGACGCGGTTTCAGAATATTCGTATGCTTGACAGCAATCCAACTGCGATACACTTAAAAAAATGCACAATGGAGAGATGGTACTTACAACTAAAGACGTGCTTTGTCTTCTAGTATCACCGTCATTGCGATGTGGGAAATGTGTGAGAAAAGTAGCTTACTTGTTCATTTGAAGGCTTTCATCCGAATCGGTGGGAAACTTGCGAAAGTTCTCATTGCTTATTCCACTAACCAATCACATCCCCTCTTCCGCGAAAAGCGTCTAAAAACCATTTGCTTTCCAAGCGGCTTCCAATTTTTTTCGAATTATGGAGCGAATTAATGCATTCGTTTGTCCACTATGAGGAAACATATTTTGCTCATTGATTTGTCCATCACAATGATTCAGAATCCATTCCCAACGAAATCCCTTTATCTCGAGAGGCGAACAACCCTGTTCTAACAAAATACCTTCCGATTTAACATTTATCCCCAATTTCTTATTTTCGGTGCGCATGACCCTAGTACTGAGGGAAATTCGCCAACTGAAGTTTGAGGTTCTGAGCTGATACGCAAGATACAAACTTGGTTCTGATTGATTCGCTAGTCCTGGGCTCCCCTACGCACCTTCCAGTAGTATCACCAGATTAGCTTTCACCAAGAACTTCATAGCATACGATTGCGCATGAAATACACCACATCTACATAACAATCCCTATTCATTGCTAGGTGTGGACTGCTTAAAACATTCTTGAGTGGTAGTTTCGACGACTACGTATCGCACCGCCTCCGAATGGGAACTGACGAATTTGACGCTTTGGAACTGAGCCAGACTCGATTCACTTAGCATACATGTTTAAATCATTTCCATCAAGTTGTGATGTGAGGCCTTAAAGTTGGTCGCCTTTGTCACTTAATTCTGTAAAATCTTTCACCTCAACCTGCCTTTGGCTTTGTTCCATATGGATCAGGTGATTCCATTGGTTGGTTAATCTAAAGTTCCTAGTTGGTTCAATTCAATACTGAACCGCGAAATAAGAAGACTCCCTTCTATGGCATCCTGGAAACTTGTCTTTTAACCTTCAATATGGTTTCGCATTAGTTGATGACTCTGGATCCCGCTCCATTCACTCGTTGCAACAATAGTCGGAACGTTGGTATAATCTTTGAAAATGGATGGCTTTCAGAGTTCTATTTCTCCATTTCACTCTACCTCCTGACTTATTCTCCCACATATATAAGCTCTAAACAGTTAATGTCCCTCCTGCATGATCACCTCCCGTCTCTGTTTCCTCTTCCAAATCGACATCGAAGAAACGGCCTCTAGAATTAGCCGATCCAACAGCACATCAGTCCGTTTAGGCTGGGCAGATATTTCAGCTACTAGGGTTTCTTGGTCCGCCTTCCGTCGAATTCCAAAGTCTGAGGCACTGGCAAAGTCTTCTCCCTCCGTGGTGTCAGGACATCCACCGGTCTCTGTGGATGTCTTCTTGTTGCGGAGAATGATAGGAGACGATTGGATCGATTTTTCCGTCACCACTACATCTCTGGACGGACCCAAATTGTCCAAACTCTTGATTGAGACCGACCGCGCTTCTCGTTCGATCCCCTCTATTAGAATAGAATTTTCGGTAGTCTGGAACTCAGTTTCAATCTTGCAACATGATGGCAGCTGGAATTTTGCATTGTCGTCGTCTTTTTCTTCAAGCACCTTGACGACATCTCTTCCCTTCTCATCCTCCTCCTCTTCGTGCACGCATTTTTTATCACCAGTGGAACTCTCCATTTCCTCGTCGTCTGATCACGTGAGTATGGAACGTGCTTCATCGATCTTGGAGGGAAGAGTTTTACTAAATGGTGGATGAATTCATCCCCGGTTCTTTCAAATCAAGGCCTTTCTCATTACTTAGGACAGGCCATTACAAAAGTGCAGGAGCACTTTTTGTGTCCTAGAATTAATCCACTTTACTAATGAAAAGATTTCGTTTTTAAAAGCACCTATCAAAGCGAAAAGGTTATTTTTTAAATCTAGATTCACATAAATCTGAAAAATAAACACATCTGATGTTGCTAGAACTTCAAAAATGAACACTTCCACCTTGGTCTTTACGTAACATTTGGCTCTGTCTGGAACGCCAATCTCAAATTTTCCCCTCCTGAGTCTACCAAGAGATTCCATTTAAGAAAGAAATATTCAATTTATTCGAAGGAAAAAACTGAGGTGAAATAGTTGGAGTAGGAACAAGAAATGGATACGTCTGGAAAGGGGTGGAACGAAACTTTGACGAAGTGAATGAAAGCAAAGCTGAAAGGAACTCGAAAACGGTAAACGAGTTGATGACTCTGTGAAGTGGCTCCTCGGGTCGAATCTACAGTAAAGGAAGAAGACGTTTTTACGACTCTCTTTTGACAGGATTAGGTTTTCGGCTTTGAAAGTGATTAGGTGACAAGTCTTAGCCACCCATTGGCGAATGACGGGCCACTGAAAAGGCATATTTCAGGTGGAATTTTAAGATCATAACGTTTTCACGGCCGGTACAATCTATCTGGGGTGTTTGGCTCAAGATTTTCCCTCACAATTAAGCTGTTGTCGTTTGGAGTGAACGAAGGCAGTCAAAGTGGCAAGCATTCTGACCAGATGTGTTTTGGAAATCTGAGGTGGTGACTTGTTCAACTATTTGACACAAGCGAGCAAACACAGGCACCTTTTAGTCGTGGGAAGACCTTTTGACTTCACTTATTAAGAGTGAGGTTGCTCCCCTTTCAAATTACTGTCAAATATGACAACAGAAGGGCTTCCATTCCCCCAGAGTCAAAAAAAGCTTACCTGAATCCAATTTGAATTTCCACGGAAATTCACAAGAGGCCTTCAGATCTCTTTCTTTATTTAAATCTCCTGATGTGGTCATTAAAAGGTCCTCCTAAAAGGTCATTGCAACCTCTAAGTCGGTCGTCTGTTGAGGTGTAATTTGATTGGTTAAAAACGGGGGTGGGGGAGAAGCCTGACACCATGACTGTTTTATCTACGAGAAACTGAGAATACTTTGAAATGACTTTAAGATTTGCATGCAAAATCGCATAAAAGGCAAAAAAGATTCCTTATTGGAGGATGAGGAAAAAAGTACTAACTTGCAATTGGAATGAGCCTGGGCTACTCAGACGGTTCTTTTTTGATTGCATCCTACACGAAAATGTGGGTGAAAAGTGGTCACAAAAGAGCTTTTTCTTCTTTTTGAATAAAGTGTTTAGGTAGAGGTCAAAAAGTAAGGGGAAAAGGAACCTTCACCTTCTTTGAAGTAAAAGTTGCTCTTGCTGGGGGAACTTTTTGGGGTAACGTCTGTTGATGTCTTCTAGGACCAAAAAAAGAGGAGTTGAGTCGTTCAGTTTCTCTCACTGTTTCGGCAGGAGAGAGGAAAGAAAATAGTTACCTCAGGACTTCGTTTTTTCTGCCGAAATTTCCGAAAGAATGGACTTGAACTTTGCTAAAGAGAAAAGAGAGAAATGGGTTTATTCACATCCGCCTTACTTCCCTCGGGAAAGGACACAGTGTGGACATTACTTACCTTTGTCTCCCTTTTCTGGCATGAGTCGGTCGGAGTTTTCTAAAATACCACCAGAAAACAAGGCTTTATTGTGTTTCATTTTTAAGGAAAATTTGTGAAGGAAAAGGTGGGCAAATAAAACAGTTAGACCGAGGTACCTCCGAGTTGCAGGCTCGATTTCGACTTTTAACCAAAAATGGCGACGTCTTTTGCTGACCGAGGAAAAAGGAGGCGTCATAAAATGTAATTTCCATTTTAAAGCTTTAAATAATAAAAACTAACACTTCTACCCACATTTGAACCGCATTGGGCGTGGTTGCCCTGTGATTTCCCCGGGCAAGGTGTCTGCAAGGTGGAAAGAAGGGTAACACTTACTTCCACACACAGTTGAAGGAGTTGCCTCAACACTCCCTCCTTCCAACTCACTTCAGATGCAGCAGCCTGTTTGGCAGAACGACATCGAGGTTGCTAAAGTGTAAAAAAGAGAATCTTTTTACACATTATTCATTTTTTTTGGAATGGAGGTTCTCCAACCTGGTCCACAGCTACACACCCGACGGTCGAGTGGAGGAACTACGGTTTTGAGAGAGCGTTTTGACCTCCAGAGAGGGACTTTTTTCCTTCCAAATTAATATGTCTACTCAAATTTATTTTTTTTATTAACTTTGCATGAGTAGAAGGGCGTCAAGAAGTGCTTACATTTGGAGAACACGTTCGATGACTGCAGGCTTCATTGGTTGAACACGGTCGTTTCTAAAAGTGATCAAAATGCAGGTAGAAGGGTAAAGTAGGTCGCTCTGTCTTCTACTACACGAGGAGGCGACTCACCTCTGGAGAACGAGCTCTTTGAAGGTGACACTTGCACGTTGAACACTCCCGTCTCTAAAATGCAAAATTAAACCTTCGGAAGGTAGCATTGGACCCCTCCTATCGAAAGGTCAGGGCTTCTTCATCCCTCTCCTTCAAGCTGCTAAGAGTTTTGCCAAATTTATAATCTTAATGCTTCTAAAAAGGCAGAAACACACACCTCAATTGTCGGGGATCGTTGACACCTTTCATGACCACATCGAGGGGAACGTATCTACTTTTAAAAAAGGCACGTATTTAAAAATCCTTCAAAGCATCTTTATGGCTACTTAGTGGTTAAAAATGCTAAATTTTACGCTACCTCCGTTGAATGCATTTGGTTTTGGGGAGTGCGGAAGCTTGGATTCGGTTGTCGCTGTAAGAAAAGGCGTCGAGGTGGTAAAAGTCAACAATACCAATTAACCAACGATGCGTTTAAACGTATCCTTACCAGGCCGGTGCAGGGTCTTTCATTTCTGCAAGGCTTTAAAAAAAGTTAAGCACGGACTTTAAATAGGTCACTTTTAAAAGAAGGGTTTTCATTTTAGTCTAACATTTGGACAAACTGCTTCTGGTTGGCGAATTTGACAATTGCGCCTGGCGGAGTGAAAAAAACGTGGGCGTTGCTGTGAGGAAAATTTGAAAAAAAATTGCTTAAAATGGGATTGATGACTTATTTTTTTCCCTTCATCACAAGATGTACTTACTACAGGGGACATCTGACTCGAGGGGCTTGCCCGACACTTTTCTTTTGCTGATTTCTGAAAAGATTAACATGGTCCACATTCAATGTGTGTGCCCGGCGATACTACTGAAAAGGTATTAAGCCTACCGATGATTCTACCCACTCATTCTCGCAGCTTGTGTCCCCCCTTTGTATACACGAAAGAGAATTTAGTTTTAAAGTGAATGCATAAGTGGAGGGCAAGCGTAACTGCTGAGGGCGTCTGCAGGACCGCCATTGAACTGGACAATGTCAGGTTAAATGCTACTAATTCGGATTTGAGTAGACACCTGGGAAAAAAACCGGGCGCCCCTAGACTACTCAAACAAGTCAGTGGCTGATGTATCGGCGTTAAAGTTCTTGTCACTTGGGTCATCGCGACGGAGGTATTCGACAGCACCAGTACTCATACATACGTAGCGGTTAGTAACTGTAACCTAAGTATTCAATTATTTTTTGCCCATTTGTCAGTATTCAAGTGAAGTATTCAACCATCATGCAAAATGAGACACTCAAAATTTGACGTGAAAGGTAAGAGTGCCATAATTTTTCTTAAACGCTTTGTAAAATTTTCTTAATGGAAGAGACTCTTATTATTCACACCTTCGGTCAAATGCAAGGTATTTATGCGTTTGGCTTCTTTTTCAATCCCACGAAATTCTTCTGACTAGCCTTTGCGATTACTAATTCTACCTTAAATAGCATCCCCTACTTTTCGTATTCCCTATGGAAAACGAACTCACATCCGGCGTACGCATTCCCCCTGCTTTGTTCTGGCTACGCGAACTTGGTCGCCCCTAAAAAATGATAAAATAAATGCCTTTTGAAAGACACCAAAATGTAAAAAAACCACTTAGGTGGATTTTGTCACGACTACCTTAAAGTCGCATTCATTTTGGCGGCAATCCTGCGGCAGTCCCTTTAAAAAAATTTGAATTAAGCAAGGGAGGTACTTTTACTGCCTTCCCAATAACAAGGACTGCAGACTTACCCGTGGTTTTTGATTTTGCTTTCCATTGTCGCAGCAAGCGGTAGGCTGTCGTTGCTACAACAATAAGGAAACCGATTCGACAAACTATTCCTTCAGGCGGTTAATGCCCTTGACAATAAGAGTGCGGCAACTTTTGTTTGGGTGAAATTAATACAATCTCACTACATAACTACCATAAACAAATGAATTACCCCCTTTGTTCTTTGATCGGAGGAACTGGAGCAGGGCTAAAAGACCCACAAAAATGATACAGCTTTTGACAGTTTATCCGCAAGGTTGACAAACATTTGAATCACCTCCATTTTCCTTCTCTCGGATGAGCTGATGCAGCGCTGAAATACCCACACAAAACAAGGTGAGACTTTTACCACTTTTGACTTATTATTTAGGCAATAAGCCGGGTAAATAAATGCCCTACCTCAGAAGAAGACGGACTTTGAAGGCCGCAGCTAGGAGTTTTTTTCTTGGAGGGACGCTGAAAGGAAGTACAATTGCTGCTAGGTAACATTTTTCCCCACTGACTATTGCAAGTGAACACTTTTAACAAAAAACAAGAATGGGACAAAACCTCTGCTCCGCATTCATCTCGCTGATTGCTGTGGTAGTAGGCGCTGGAGCGTCGCTAAAATGGCAATGCAACGAGACTTTCGGTTGTCGTACTTTATCAACCAAACTGCAACCAACTTGCTACCTCAAGTCCGGGATTTTGCAGGCACTCCTAGAGGTTAGCAGCAAAAATGATTGGTAAAAGTTTTATCAAGTTTTGTTTTAACTAACACCTTCCCGAGGCGGCGCTTACTTCGAGCATGGAGTGTTGTTGGACCGTACCACAGTAGACTGAGCATGGTCGACACTAGAATTTTAAAGTTCATTGGTGATTATTGAAGTGTAGAAACCCCCTACTGGCGGTAAGGTTGGGATACCTACCTCTGCAACACCTTGGGATGGAACACTCCCACGAGAGACATCAGAAAAGCCCCCCTTTGGGTACCAAAAAGTAATTAATAACTCGGCTATTAAAGAACCAAGGTAAGTAGGCATTGAGGAAGGGATTTACATCAGATGAAGGCGTTTGCAATGAGTTGTCATGCTGGCAGGAGGCTTGACGAGGCTAAAAGGAAAAGACACATTAAAGATGCCACTTCTTCATGCACTTGATAACTCACCTCCGATTTACACTTTGATTTACTGCCTTGACGGCGGGACGATTTCGAACGACGCTAAAGTAAACAAAATGCATTTTATGAAAAAAATGTCAGTTGAAGCATTGGAATTGTAAATTTTCAACCAGCGGCTTTCACACCACCTGTGATTCGCATGCCGATTGTTGGATTTCACAACAGCAGGCACTCGTTGGCGGCTGAAGAATTAAAGAAGAATGTAGTTTCAGGGGTAGAACAAACAAATAAAAAGGAGAAAAGGGTCAACTCACGCCATTGCAGTCCGTAGTGTACCTCGGTGAACTTGTTGAAGTTGTCGACTTCTGGGGGTATAAAGTGTCACCATGTTGATTCTCGAGGTTTATAGGATTCAAAGGGGCAAAATCTATCGAGTTTGCTTACATCTATGTAGAAGGTGGTCCCAGAGTTCTGCCCCTTAAGGCACGACCGTGGTGTTTGACTCTGTGAAATTTTTTTAGGCAAATCTCGTAAGCATACTGCATTAGTAAATTTATGTACTACTGAAGAATTTTAGTAGCATCATCCATGAAATAATAAAACTAAAGACGAATTCAAGGCAAGGTGACCTACACAATCCGATGTTTTTTGGCATGACGACGAAGCCTGATCCAATAGTGACATCATCTAAAATGCCAAGCCGTCTTTGTACTCCCACAAAATAACTACTGTTAAATCATCAGTAGTATCACTGCTTAAAAATGGAAGTATGCAAAAAAGTTCATTATTTTTGAACATAAACTGATAAGAGAGACCAGTTTTGGTGAGATATGTGAGACAGGCGCTTACGCTTTTGCAGCATTCGTTCTGTAGTTAAAATAAAAGGTCATGAACATAGCATAATGGTAATAAATTCGAATTGTAAATCGACCAGAAATATCAGTGTTGCTTCACCTTTTTTATGGCCTTTTTGGCTGATTCATCAATCTAAAAGTTTTAAAAGGAGCATCACGTAAACCTCTACTACTTGGGATTATTTTTTTCACTACTTCAAGGGCAGAACTTACTATTTCGTAGTCCTGCATAAGTGATTGGAAGTCGTTTAAAGCCTCATCGAATTCGCATTCCTCCATGCCTAGGGAGAAAAGCACAGAGTTGAGTGGATTTTGAGACTATCTAGTACCTTTTCTCTCATATGCTGTCAAACCGCATCTAATCTAAATGGCCTCCTGACTGTATTTACAAAATTTTGGACTCGAAAGTTGAATGGACTCACCTTCGTAGAGATACCAGTAGTAAAAAGCTTTCCTATTCTTCAGGGCAATAAAGTCGTTTCCGATACCAGTGAGCGTGGATTTTACCAGAGTTCCATTGTAGAGAGCGGTGATGCAGAGGGGAGTTGAAACCATTCCAGTGGCCTTTATAACTACCATTGGCTGTCGGCAGCATCCAATCTAAATTCGATTAATAAAAAATATACTTTTTTGTTTTTTTCTATTATTAGATTTTGCGTAAAGCCAAAGTAGTGTTTTATGGCTAATAGACACAATTGAAGACATGTTGTGTTCCTTGTATATGGTAAAATATGATAAATATATCTTTAAATCTGTGTTATCTCCCGCACCTCCACCTCTACGGCAATAGCGTGGGGCTGCAATGCTCATGAGCATTAGATCGCTCTTAGAAGTAACTTTGGTGCAGCGCTTATCCTCTTGCCGATTTTCGGAAGGAGGCCAAGGAGCACGTAAGTGGGTCTGGCATTCTGACTTAAAGGAATCGACTGTTGACGGCTGATCATACTGATATACACAACTCAAAGCCTGATGAGATTGCGCCCTCCCTAGTGGTCCACCTAATCTCAACTACTGCATCATGTCAGAACCAAAGTAATCGGATTTTTACTAAGGGAACTGAACGTTTTGAAGTAGCAAATGTCAAATGATACTTAAGGAATCGGTATCAGTTTGGTTTTCAGGACCCCTCTAGACACCTCATATAGGTGTCTCGGTGGTACTTGAGTGTGAGTGGAAGGTTGGAAATGAATGAATACAAGAACCGATGCTCCAGGAACACACCTGTTGCTACGTCTCCATAGAGCCTGTAGATTATTGTCCAAAAGCTCTACCTGGTAATCTTTACCAATCTACCACCTACTTGAATTCACTTTTTTATTGTACTCCTTGCAGAACCGGAATACTAATCACAGGTGGGCCTTTAAAGTCTCCCACGATTCATACTCTAAGCAGTGCCACATTCTTCCTTTCCTTCTACCCATAGTTTTGGCAACTTGGCTGTCTTCCGGTTTTTTATCAGAACCGCCTCATAACTTGTTTATCCAATCATGCAGTCCTACTTTTCCAGTCGATTTCTTCAAAAGTAGTGTTCCTTGAAGTTTACTAGATGCCAAGTTCGTTGGCTACAAATTCATCTCGCTTCTTAGTGTTAAAGAACTAATTGGATAAGTCTCAACAGTGTATACACATTTCACTGGTTAAGTTCGACCAAACTTGCTAAAGTTAGCATTTCCAAATTCATTATCTAATAAAAATAGTTAATTTGTTTAAATTGCACTACGCTGCATCAGATTGGCTATAGCGTCAAGGTCACTTGCCTTGTATCCACATGGGCTCCAGTCGGCAAACTTGAGCTTGCCCGATTGTTTCCACTCGTCAACTGCCGCATTAATGACTGATGGTGTGACATCCCCACGATAGAGCAGAGCACATGAAAGCATCACTGAGTCTTCAATAGGCGATACACCCAATGCTAGTTGAAATCGGTCGGATAGGGCTTCTTGGAGAAGCATTTCGGCACTCAGTTCTGAAGAAGAAATTAATACAGTAGCGGTGTGAAGGTATTTTTAAATCTCTCAATCTTCTGGCTAAAAGTTTTGTGGTCCTAAGCGGTGTTATGGTATTTAGGACACTATTACAGGTGACCCACTAGGACGATGTGCATTTGGCGAACGTTTTACATCTCCAGGATCAGCCTATCAACCCCACCTCCAGTCACCTCTGTTCCTGTCTCTTTGGTCCTACATGTCACTACCTAGTCCTGCAAAAAGGTGTTGACAGTCTCTTAGCATCGTATTTCCCACCTCCGACAACTAAGTACCAATCTTCTTGAGGGCATAGTTTTACGTCATGAGGTTTGTCGCCTAGTACCGCCAACCAGTGACATGAGGTTCTTTCTGCTGACTCAGTGATCATGTCCGTTTTAGGGAAAAAGATTATTTACGCCTCCCGGTGCTACAAACGCGTTTGATCCCTTAACATTGAAATATGTTGTCTATATCAAATCTCAGCAAAGTTGGGGATCTGCCTAAGCATAACTCATTCGCGAAATGACTGACATGATTTGATTCTGGGTAGATATTTCTGCTGCTACATGGCCCCCAAACACTACTTAAAAGAATTGAGGGAGAGCTTTCAGTAGTCTGAAAATTAGGTAAACTCAATCTAAATAACATCCACCAAGTTGGTAGAAAGGGCAAAAAGAGTAGGGAGTAGCAACAAAGAACGTTCTATCGATGGTGGATTGTCGTGAATTTATGCCTTATAGCGCACTTATTAAGGCAAGCATTAACGTGTTCACTGGCTAGTGAGAGCATTGTACTTCCTGCAATTTTTCTAAAACTGGAGCCAGTTTAGAAATCCTTTGTCTTGAAACCTCCAATCACAGCTGATTGGGCAACCACCATCCAATAGCCATCACTTCCCATTACTCCATTCGTAAACTGTAGATACGGTCGAAATTTTGACAAGTGAAGCGTTTTGCAAAAAACAGGATCAAGCGTTACATGAAAATTGGCTCATAGTTCCGTTTTTTAACTTCGTCTTCAAAAAACCGCTTTTTAATCACTAGCCAATGACAATACAAGCCAAAGCAGCACTAGCCAATCAGATTTTAAATTAAGCAATGCTTAATGCAAAATGTGGCTCTGTTTCCAAGCTACAAATCTGTCCATTTATTTACAAAGCGAGTGTTAACTAGGTATTGACTTTGCACCAGGGTATTCATGCCTAAATATTTGGTGCCAGAGAGGGCTTTTTATTCACACACTAACATGGCTTCCACACCGGCGACGCTGATGCCTGCTGATAGCCTCCTGAGGCTGTACTGACTCGACTTCCAGATTGGTGCCCGTAAAACACCCAGAGCCAGAATTGCTCTGGCAAAGTTATCACAACTACAGAGCCTCATAACAGGGAGACCAGCGAATTCAACTGTCGTGGTGTGAAGTTCCACATCGTCTGTGTTAATGAGGCAGCAACCGGGTATGCATGTGACGACTCACTTGTACTATCGTAGACAGCCGGACTCATCAGTGGGTAGAAGCTGCACATGAGATAGTGCATACTTGGATAGGGGATCAGGTTTGTCTGTAACTCCACCAAACTTGATGTCAGTGAGGAGTAGAATCGAAATCCAGCTGTTATTCCACTGTAAACCTACAATAGATGTGCTGAAATTCGTTAAAAGTTTTTTACAATTAACTTTTTCATATTTTATTTTTTTTGTCGCTTTAAGCTTCTTCTTTACAGATAGGTGGCTAAAATGAAAGTAAGATTGGATGGATGAGTGTATGGATGGAACTACGGGTGGACGAATGAATGGATGGGTGGGTGAATAAATGACTACAAGGATAGATAGATGGTTGGATGAGTGGATAAATGGGCGGATGTATGGGTGGATGAATTGATGGGCAAATGAATGAATGGGTGGGTAAATGGATGCATCGGTAGATAGACGAATGGAATAATGGGGGCATGGACGAGTTGATGATAGCAGGATTGGCGGTTGAAGGAATCGAGATGGATAAGGATTGATCCAACATAACTCGGCCAACGGATTGGCTCTTGAATCTTCAAGATCATTAAAGGGCAGTCTTAGGGGGCTCTCCATTGGGCTAATCCTGATTTAATGGAATATATTGGCAGTTGTAGACCTAGAGGTAACCCTTTAGAGGTCTTTTTGTAACTTTACTTAAGCAAAGCCGGAAATTAATGGTCCATGGATCGTCTCGACCACTTTGATAGGATTCCTGACTTTTGGTTTATAGACCAATGGTATTCCAGTGTCACAAACCCAATTAAGATAAACTTGTAATTAACTGCTCGATCCTCAGGACTTAATGGAAGTGATGGCTCACCTGAGCAAGGAGTCTATTTATATGCGAATAAGTTACACACGCCACGTTCAATTCGCGCTCGTAGATGTCCATGATTGCACGATTTTGAAGGACCAGAGAGATGCAGTCGGGTTTATACGGACTGGCGGCTCCAAGGACAGCATTGTAGGGCTCCAGGACGGAGAGGGCCTGGTCGTAGTCAGGATAAACACCGAGATCAAATTTATGTGCTTTGGGATACTCTCCATCGATTGTATCGTGGATAGCTGGAAAAGAATGCTTCAACGTTTCTGAATGAATCATTGAATGAATAGACTGACAGAGGTAAGATCGACTGAAAACGTCAAGATGAAATGAGTTCCAAAATCTGAACGAACCCATCAAAAGGCCGGAACCTGTTCCTCCTCCATATGAATGGAAGAAGCAGACGCCCTCCAGCAAATCGCATGTCTCAGCAACCCGACGCAGCGTAGCTGCGAATCGCGGCGCATGCTGTGCGGCGAGTTGATAGAAGCCTCGCGCATAATTTCCCGCCCCATCTTCCGATCCACTCAGTAAACGTTGGGGATTGAAGAGGCTTCGATAGACACCCGCTCTTATCTCATCTGCAAGAGCGATGGGATGGTTAACTACATGGTTGCTCAATTCTAACGGGGACAACGATACAAAGTTTATAAAGTTTGTAGTTTGAAAATAGGAGGCTTTTAAACTAGAGGGACCTTTACAATTAAGTGATAGTGACCGTGGTACCTCCTGCCTCAGCCATTGGTTGCTTTTAAGGTCACTTAGTACACAACTCACCAATCACAAGCGCCTCAGTGTCCATTATAACCGTTCGGGGTGAAAATCCACCTGATTCTGTCTCCTCGAAGAAAACATCACGTCCCTCATCCAAATCATCTCCACTCTGACCTTCAAAACAGACAGGGCAACCCTCGGGATCTATACCGTGTTCAATGCAGAAGAGTTCCCAAAAAGCGCTGCTCATTTGTGATCCGCATTGACCCACGAAAACGTTGATGATTTGACCCTGGAGCATTAAAAGAGCCTTTCACTCCATTTACGACTTAAAGTATGTATTACAATTCTTTAATTAGTTAAGCAGTTATCGCTAAGAGGCGGAATTAAATATGAGCGAAAGCTTGGGTCTATTTAAATAAGATGCGGAGATTTGCAGCATTAGAAATGAGTGGATCCGCGAGAACTTGGGCTAGTAAATCTCGAAAGAGTCACTTTTTTCTGTTGTTGGAGCCAGCTTGGCAGTGGTACGCATTTCACTAGCGGCACCAATCAAGAGTCAAAGAGGCTTTAATGACCTGCATAATTTTTACATTTCCTCTTTGGGCTCCAGAAAACCTTGTCGCTTAGTGGTAATTCCTGATTTTGCGTAACGAGCTGACGGTAGAGACCAACTAGCGATACATGGGCTCTAGTTGTTTAAATGTTGGTTTTAGAAACGGTCCACTTGGAGGCGCCGCCATTGCACCTCCTCGCCGAGCAGTCTGGCCTCAGGACTATGACAGTAGTTTCCAAGCCCTAATATACGGCGACAGTGCGTATTCTACCCAAGTATTACTTCTTCTTTAGCAGTCAGAAGGAGGTCGTAGAGCGCTACGCAAGGTTATCCCATAAAAAGCACTTTTCCTGAAGGCATCCTCTCAAACTACAGTCTTTAGCAGTTCGTAGGTACTTCTTTAATTCAACCAGAACTTCATGATTAAAAAGTGGTTATTGTTCAAAAAAATACCAACAAATAATAAACGTTTAAAAATGGGCAGTAGAGAATGCATTTTTTCCTATCAACTTAATGCATTCTACCGCAGCTACTTCGACAGCGAGGACTGTTTGAGGAGAGCTGACTCAAAATTATCCACAATAAACATTACCGATTCCACTCTCAAACTTCACGCATCTTCCTACTTCTCAAACGCCTGATGTTCTCTTAATTGCCATCATTACGATATCAATTTCCATGTTTAATTGATGAATCTGAGGGCTTTAGTAATGACAGAAATTAATAAAATGTGTAGTAAATTACTGCCAATTATAGGTCATTTGAAAGAAACAAAAGGGAGGGAAAAATCTTACTAACCAACATGACTGGAAGGAATAATCAGGAGCGAACACGTGCAAGAAATGCGAACTACGGCATGACATTGGAGTGGATCGATGAGAAATGCATGACAAACATATGGCATGACACTTATTCCATCATGGCAGCTTGTCAATGACCCCACCAGGATAATACTTGCAAAAATAAACGACGTCTGTCTTGTATCAGCTAACTTCCAGGCTGTTTGTAGTACTTTGATTGTTTGGACCGCTGACTTCAGTCGCTTGGGTAGCTATGTTGTGCTAGCCGGTTGGCTGGCCTCCGGGCCACGCCAGCAGTCCCCAGTCCTTCTGTTTCCAAAATAGATGTATTCTGCCCTAGTACTATGTCTTCTTACCTTCAAGGAAGTCTCGGGACGCCACATTGGTGGCAGCGGAAAGCGGACCCGACTTTAATGGATTTCTATCCTGGTCTATACCAATTGTGGCGAAACTAAGAGGCGTGAAAGAAGTCCATGTGCTACGGATGGGAGAATCTCTGACATCCCATAACAGAAGGGCTGAAATCGGCGTCCATCTTCAACACCCCTTTCGGCCTCGTATTCTGCAAGAGAGCTATTAACAACTGATGCGACACTAGCTGTGAACTCCAAGTGTAGTGGAACTGCCGAGGGGGATCGGCGAAGTTGTGGTCAAGTATCATCCGCAAGCTGTGTTCCAGGATTCGGGCAACTAGTCTCTTTTTGCCAAAATGCATATCAATAGATGTAGAATGTGCAGGACGCCATTCGACGGTACATTTTTATGCTTTGCATACTTGGATCGCGTGGATGCCGGTCCTAGGAGGCTTGGTTGCCCCATTTGATCACGGCATCAAAAAGCCTGCAATCACAACATGTGTTGCGAGTGTCTCGATCCATTCGAAAACTTGGATTTGCACCCCCATCATTTCATTTGGACACATTATCGTGAGAGGGGAGGAATCAGAAATACGCCTTTGATTCACCGAGTGCTACACAGAATTGGTGGCACTGCGAGAACACGTGAGCTCGAATTTCGATGACTAACATGGTTAGCTCGTGGGTGCTTCTTGCAGCACTGACTACGTTGCAATGGATGGCACGGGATGCTTACCAAGGTGAGCGTAGGGGAAGACGCTCGAAAGAAGAGAGGAGCTGTGTAATACTTTGCTTATTCGAACTGTTGGTTTCGATCACTAAGGTGACTATAGTGTGCGAGCCAGTTGGCTGGCCTCCGGGCCATGCCAGCAGCCCCCAATCCTTCTGTTTCCAGAATATGTCGTTTGCCCTTATACTATGCCTTCTTTTACCTTAAAGGAAGTCTCAGGACGCCACACTGTTGGTTCATGAAGTCGACAGGGATGCCGGTGGACAGTGGAAAGATTCCAACTTAAAAATTTAGCAAAGTGCGAAATCGCTTTTTGATAATTGGACCACTTGCATTTAATTCGACCGGATTTACATCTACGACACATTTTTGAGCTAAATAAATTTTAACCCATCGAGGATTCTGATATTTGTGTGAATAGAAGCGCTGTTAAAACGCAGAATGTCTACCCACTTTTTAGGGTTTTCATGAGACTGACAAAAACGTAATCGCGAACTTTAAGAACTAAAAAAAGAAGCACCAACTTTCTAACATGGCTTTACATCTAGAGGTTGATTGCTCTTAAAAATTCGCTTGCAAGTTTGGCTCATGGTTTGGGCAAAGGGTCAGTTAAGGACTCCGCCATTGTGGGCTTTCTAAGCGGCACAGATTTTAGGCCACACTAGTTGCCATCAGGCCATTCTGTAGGTTGACAATACATATTCTGTCAGAACAATATACGTCACATCTGACTGAGTGAAGTCACAGTATGTCTCATACTGATATCGCCAAATAATGTTAAAAAATACGGAAAAAATTGCGACAGAAATGTGCACAAAGATACATGTATATTGGAGATTTTGAAAGTTAAGTAAGGCATACCACATAACGAAGATTCGAACTTCAATTCTATAGGCCAGCCAAAAAAGCACAAAAACACAGCACAAATTTGAAAACGTACCAAATAAAAGTCATTTTGAAACGGCTGATGACCATTAAGAATTTGTGACTAAAGGTAAATTTATACAAAAGATTGAAGAAAAAATCTAAAAACTGTAGTGTTTTATTCGTCGACTTTTAATTGCAAACTTGCGAGTTGCAACAAGCTATGAATAAACTATGACTATTGTTAATGTTCTCCAACAGAAGAGATTTCCGCGCCCGCTCTTTACAAAAGTGGCTTGGACCTAATTATGCCGGTTGTTATTGCCATATAGTCTCTGGTTCGCTATGTCTTCAAGACAGCAAATTACGCCATCCAATGACAGCAGCCGCAATTCTTCTTCCAAAATACCCCGTGGGATTTTCTTCGTTAATTCATAAAAAAGTCATCTGATGGTCATCTAATGTTTGTTTTGTTTTAGGCCTGCTGCGTCAGAACTCGAAGCTTGAGTCCTCTTCAGGTGATTGGAATAGTGTAATTACTTTAAAATGTCCCATGAGGTTGGGCAACTTGTTGCCGCATTAATTATATTGTCTTCTACAATCAGTTTATAAACTCATCATGTTAGTTCCAGCTTTGCTTTGTTTTAAGGCAATGAGCCGGTCTACGTGGATGCCGTGGACGCTGTTACTGGTGAACACAGAAGAATAATGTACAACAACCCCAGGGTTATTGGCAGCGGGTCCTTTGGAATGGTTTTTGTGGCTCTACTAGATGGTGAACGCGAAGTTGCGATCAAAAAGGTCCTCCAGGACAAGCGCTACAAGGTACATTCGTTAGTAGCTTAATTTGCGACTTTATGGGGTTATTTATTGCCTAAATTTTGGCTTTTAGAATCGTGAACTTCAGATACTTCGTGAACTCAGGCATCCTAACATTGTTTCACTCATTTACTATTTTTACTCAGTCGCAAGTTCTGTGAGTCAATTTCATTGGAAAAATTTCCTCTTTATGCACATCTTTAATGCAAAGTTATGATTTATTGCCACCCGGTGAATTTTGTGAATTAATAGGAAACAGTTTCATCTGAGATGATAGGATCATCCAGTTTTTCCGTGAGTTTCTGTAGTTTTCAGTGCTCCGCGAACTTTTCTACTTTGCTTCCTCGTTCTCCTATTATGTTGAGTCGTGTCCTGAATCGCATATAAATGTAGACGATTTTCAGCGAAAGCCCTCCTTGGAAGAAAAATCGTCCTCTGAAAACATGAGCACCTCTGTAAGCCAGTTTATTCCACACGTTTCGTTAAATTTGTGTGAAGTTCTTGAAGTTTTCTACCTACCTTGAGTTAAACTTTGTTCGCAGTTCAACTCATTTTTTTTCTTAAATTAAGTGAGAAACATTTGATGGGTGTTGAGGCTTAATGTGAGAAGCGAACATCTCATTGCGTAATATAGCATTGGCGCGATTTCGTTTTTGTTTAGCTAATTTTTTGGGTACTTTTATAGCTTCCTATTGTGGAGCTTTTTACTTTAGTTCATCGCTGCCTTGAGGACCATTTTCTGTAACTTGTTAATTTATGCGTGCTCTTCATCCTTCCCAGTCCAATTTTTTTTCATGTTGATATGCCCCTGCAATTGCATTATTTGCTGCTTTTTAGTCCCGGAAACTCTAAGCCATTTGAGGACGAATTTCCAGGTGTCGTTGTTGCGGGACTTGAAATGTATCTTAGCGCAATCATAGCAAATGACAGCCTAATGGCCTCCTCCACCATTCCCTCAAGTAACAAAATCTAACTTTTTGGTGATTAAGATAGTGTCATCTTGGCTGCTGGCAATCCTCTCAATTGCACTTCAGCTGTTATCACTACTCTATTTACTCATACGACGAGAAATCTACGGGTGACATGAATATTAAGGCTCTTTGATTATTCACTCGCAGGAAGGATCGATCTCGCGGCTTGGCAGACGTCTCTACTGTGTTTACGTGTAACTTTACATTGAGTGCAAGATCAGTTGCTTGCTTTTGTCGCTTTTGAGAATCTCTCAACGTCCTTTTGGATTAGGTTTTTTCCGTAAGGCATTGTTCTTAGCCTCAAGTTTTGACTGATTCCAACCAATCATATATCAGGAAAGAGTCCAGTATTTTGAGTGGCGGTGACGGCATTACTAGTGCCGTGATTGGCCGGAGCTGATCAACCAATGGTACTTGTTTTTTGTGTTTCAGAAACCCAAGGACACCTATCTCAACCTCGTCCAAGAATACGTTCCTCAAGCTCTCAGTCGTGTTGTCAAGCACTACTGGCATGTTCGACAATCCATTCCCATGAATTACGTCAAGGTTCGTTGGGATTTGTCATTCAAATACTTACTAATTTTTTTGGAACTCGGGCCCTCATGCGCTATTTGAATCCGCAAACAATCAATTTTCAGCTCTACGGCTTCCAAATGATCCGTGGCCTAGCCTACGTTCATAGCAAAAACATATGTCATCGAGATATTAAACCCCAAAATCTTCTAGTCAATCCAGAAACCGGAGTTTTGAAGATATGCGATTTTGGAAGGTGTGTCCAGTCTCACATAACTTCTAATGAATACATCCCTCTCCCCGGTCACAAGCTCTAAGTGTGCGTTATTTTATCTTCTAGTACAAAGGTGCTCGTCCCAGGCGAGCCAAACGTCTCCTACATTTGTTCACGCTACTATCGGGCGCCAGAGCTGATTTTTGGGGCTACTCAATACACCGTGAGGATAGGTGAGTTTTGCCACTGCTTTTACTGATTAAATGAATCATGGTAGACATGTGGTCGGCAGGTTGCGTGATTGGTGAACTGCTCCTTGGGCGTCCACTATTTCCGGGAGATTCGGGTGTGGATCAATTGGTGGAGATTATCAAGGTTCTGGGAACGCCGACTTTTGATCAAGTGAAGGAGATGAACCCACAGTACAGCAAATTTGTCTTCCCGGGAATTAAATCCTGTCCGTGGGAGAAGGTAACGCCTGTCTTTTATGCCTTTACTTATTTCTGGTAGTTTATTTACTTTTCCTCCATCTTACCGTTTTACCCAGCTCGACTTGATGCATTCGGGTGTTGAGAAATCTTGATAACTGTCGCTTGTCCGTCCCCAAAAACACGTCTAGATGTAGTCTGGTCTTGTGGAGATCGTTTGGGCACTGTTTTATGAAGCGCATATCCTCTTTCTACAGACTAACGTTGGTTGGCCTAGTATGTCAAGGGATTCTGGAATTAGTGAGAGTACTTATAAGTACTGTCTCCATCCCGTATTTCCATTTGATCCCACTTCTATAAGCCGGTTTCAGTGTGGGAATTCCTACAGCTTGGTTAATTTCAATCTCATAGAGTAGTTCCAGCCTCTAGCTGTTTTATTGACATAGGTCTTGAATGCCTCATGTTGTCAGACGTCAGTTGATCCGTCTTTTTCTTTTTCCGCTTCCTTGAATCGGTTCGTAATTCCTGATAAGCTTAACTGAAATTAGTTGATCCCGATTTTACGACGAATCCTTCATCTAATATTGGTCTTTTCAAGTTCTTCAACTCCCTCCTGACCCCTACCCTGTGTCATTGAAGAAACCAGTCCTAAGTTCCACCCGTGCCAGCTTTCATCCACCCTCTTTAGAACGGTTCTCTGGTAGCCTCTTTGTTTGAATGGTGCGATCTCCCGGTGGTTTCGTTCAATTCTTTGTTAATCTATCTTTAGAACAGTTTTGACCTCCGACTAATTCATTGGAACACATCATAGCACCATTGTGAATGGAGTTCTCTCTTCTACATTATGATCATTGGGCTACTGCAGTTGTTTCAGCCCCTAGAGTTCTGTCAACCTCCAGCTAATCTATCAGGGATCGACCAAACACCCCATTTAGCGTTCCTTCCAAGAGGCCAGAACGTAGAATCGGGCAATAAGTACAGTTGGGGACCGTCAGGCGAACAGCCGATCTCACAGAGAAGCAATTGTAGCAGCAGTAGTGGTGAAATGAGCGGCACTTAGTACATTCTCAAAATTCGATCTCTGGTGACCCCAGTAAGTGTCACCCAACAACAAAGGCAACAGTAATTTAAGTAGTTTTGCAAATGAGTAAAATTTCATAAAAGTGGGTGATAATTGGCGTTGAGAAGTGGTATTCTCCGTGACCTCACTACTTGGATCCATTCCAATGTTTGAATCCCTAGACTTCCTTGAAAGATCTCGCGTCGTTGAAGTTGGTGGCACCCATTGCTAATCCATTATTAGTTTGACTTCTTCCTTAACCGATCTTCCTTTCGCCTTCAGCTTATCACAAATCGTTCTCAATGCGAGGATGCCTTCGATCTTCTGCGTGCTCTGCTGGTCTACAGTCCATCTCAACGCCAGGCTGCTGTTGATGCAATGGCTTCACCATTTTTCCAACAAGTTTTCGCCTTATCCTCCCCCAACCATCCATCGGAGTCGTCCCTAACTGGACTTCAACCTATTGAACCCTTCAGTGAAGAAGGCGAGTTCTTGATTTCTATTTGAATTTTTTCATTCTTGAAGCCTCCCTTTCATGCTCTGAGATGATGGAATGGCTGGAGCTGTGTTGTCTCGGACGACAAATTGATTAGCAAAAGTATCATTCCAATTTCCGGTGATCTTGGCATTTCGCAAATGTTTGCGACGCCAATTTCAATGTTGGAAGATCCAGAGGTGTGAATGCTATCTACAACCGTCAGTCTAACGTCGGTACTGTAGGCTCTCAAATCATGAACTGTTGGTTGGGCGAGCCGGAAGTTTGGAAGGTCTCCTTCCTCTTGATTTGAATGGGAAATCAACATTTCAAGAACGACTTGTTGGCGTGTTTGATGTGGATGACGTTGACACAGTTTATTTGCGCACACTTCTTCCACAAGAAGCTATGGGCTTTACGGCTCGATACAAATGGAGCGTGTACAAAGAAAACCTCTTCTCTGTCGTCTTCAAAAATAGTCAAGGGGAAGCCAGTGAACGTGGAGGAGGTCTTGTTCCTACAAGGCAACACAAAACTGTGACATGTGAGACGAGAGGAGGAGAGATGCATCACACACACACTCTCATGTCACCTTTTCTTGACATGAAGCAATCACCTGCCAAATGTTTGGGGAATGCGAGCGCGGTGTAAACGAAGGTCACGTGCGTTGGGATTGGTTAGAATTGCTGCTTGGATCTAACGACAAGGCATTGCCTCACAGCAGCCATTTTTTTGTCTCGTTAGGGAAGTTAATGTATTCATTGATGCAACTATTCGTGAATGTCTAGAGCAGACTCGATGTGGTGTCCAAATTCCGGCATTGTGAAATGGTTGGAATGCTGAACTTTCCCGAATCCTGGAAGATCTAGACCTGTCGTTTTATGTAACGAAGAGAGTCAATTTTGTTCCATTCCAGGATTGCGACGCATAGATTAAACATCGGTGGTTGAAATATATAGGGCTGTGGAGCCTTCTGCTACAGGTTGGAAAGACATCCATTGTACATTTCAATGTTGGAATGTCTTGAATCTTGTCTAGAGTTTTTACTAGAAAGTGCATCCGTTCAAAGCACCAATCGGTGTTGAAGCACCTGGATGGGTGTTATTTCCACCCATGGAGTAGGCTATGAGCGTGGATCAGTCTCGTTTCCAGTCAGATTCCTCAAAGTTGAGGACCTCAGAACTATGTTCTTTGCCGGTGGTAGTCCATGTGCACATTCGATGGCCTTGACCTTGAATGTGGGTATAAGTACACGTAGTACGTTTTTCATGAAGTACTGGCCAATCAAGGGCAAACCAATCGTGGAGCGGGTAAACTCTTGGATTGGGACTTGGGGAGGATCGAGCGCCTCCTCCCCCAGCAGGGTGGATGGATCCATGTACTGTTAATTCTTCTGTAATTTTTGCATGCCTTTAGAGCTGGCTTACCTTCCTGCCACCTTGGTGGAGACTATTCGACGCTCAGGTCTGACGCTCCCTTCCAATAACCACTCCACTGTCTCCGCTCCACCTGCAACCGTTGTCGCCGCCGCCGCCAGCACATCCACAAGTCGATGCAGTCGTCGTGGCTCCTCAACCTAACTCTTCCTCGTCTATACACATGCTAACTGCTATTTCAGCACCCTTAACAAGACCGCCATACGTGGTGTGCGTGTGTGTGTGTGTGTGTGTCTGGAAGTTGCATTTCTCTGAACTCCGTGTATTTGTATAAATTTCTCCTCCATCCATCCACTCACTTCTTTTCCTCCCTCTTGCATTCCCTCATTCGCATGTGCTGATTCGCGGTTGAATTGTTTGTATAGCCACCAAAGTCGCCTTCATCGCACGCACACACACACACACGTCCCATTAATATTACCATCATTAATGCGAATGTTGTCGTTTTGAATTTGCACTGTTTTTTGTCCTTCTTCCCCACCCCCTCTCCTTTCCCCTCTCATCTCCACCCACCAACGTGAAAATGGCTTTAATTTGATTTTGTTTTTCTCTCTCTCTTTTTTTGTTGCGGAAAGGTGAAACTAATGCTCACTTTGTTTCGTTTCTAGATCCTCTCACTCCATCCGTGTTTGTGTGTGTGCCTCTTTAACTTCTAATTGGATGGAGATTGGATTTGTGGTGGACTGGCGCGGGAAGTCAGGACAAATGGATGGGTGGGTGGATGGATTGTGTTTGGGTCGAGATTGAAATCTGGGATGGATGGATGGATGGATGGATGGATGGATGGATGGATGGATGAAAAAGTTGGTTAATCCTGATTTGGTGGACGGAGTCACAAGGTCGATGTACAAATGGAATTGTGGAGGAGCTGGTCCACAAAAGTTTTCGAAGTTGGCGTGGAGAAAGTTGTTTAGTTGCAGAAGTTGAACCAATTTGGGTTTGAGAGTTTCTCAGATGTAACCAGGATGGATCCGATCTGTGTGTGTCGTAGATGAGTTTGGCCGGTGGATGAGGGGGGGGGGGGTACGCAATGGTTGGATTGAGACCGAGTAACTAGCTCTCTTCTTCTGCGCGAATCCATAATGGGTAGACTAGAGAGCTTCGTGCTTCAGGAAGCACTACACATTCATTCTTTCATTTTATTGATGCCTAAATTTAGCGGGGGCTCTTGGGAATGACGCTCTTCAGATTGCAAATCGGTGATGCCACTGGAATCCGATTGGTTGGAGGAGGTGGCAAGGCGACCTAATACTAGCGTCTTGCCTAATAAGGTCAAGTAACCTGGGATAACTTTTCAAGATGCTTTTTTAGTTAACTAATAACCAGTGCAATAAATATGGTGGCTTTAACATAAATCGAAACCCGTTTTGAGTCGCGGTTGCACAGCGTTTTGTCGCTGAACGCAAACTACACCAATTTGTGCTATCCCTTTTCATCGTATTTTTTGTTCCGCATGTGATTGTCTCATGTCAAGATGAAAGTGATGGCAAGCACCTAAAGGGACATGGATAGGATGTAAGCAGTTTGAAGTGAGCTGAGGCGGCACCACTCTTCCATCATTTCACGTGTTGGATTTGAGTTGCCTTCCAAGTCCGGGATTTCCTTCGCGTTCATAGGCTCGGTTTGACTATTTTTGAGTATGGAGAAGCTATTGCTACACGCGCTACGGAGTGGTTGCCCCCTGTAATTACTCGTCTTTCAGCAAGTCTACAAATGATGGTTGACGACTCCCTCCCCGACCCTCTACAAACTTTCTGCTCTTGGTTAAAACCTTTTACTTACTTTTATTAAGTAAACATTGTTTCGTAAAAAGGTAAGGTGGAGTACGAGAAAGATGGCGATGGTTAATTTCCACATGACTGTTAAGTTATTTCTTGCTTGGATGTATTTATCTCTACTTAGTCATTCCTTTCTTTCCCATATAAGATGATAATTTGAGGTTAGTTCCTTCTCTATGCGTCCTAGTAAATGTTCTGACCAAGTGATCATCTTGAAGCAGTGACTGTAGGGCGGTGCGAATTGATGGAAGAACCTTTCTGAAATGATGTCTCAATTTTGCAGTAGTCACCAGCGAAATGTAAGTCGGTACCACTGACAAGTCACGGGTGTTCATTTCAAAGTCGCAAACTAGGTGAGCAGTAGCCGAGCGCGTTGCTGTGGCATTGCTCTTGCCTGGAACGCGGAATGGGTCTTGCCGTGGTCTGTTAAACTGTGTGGGAAGGGATCAGTCAATTACAAAATGATGCTTTCTACGTCTCCTCTGAAAGAGTTTGAATAAGAACCACTTGGGATGGATGGAAGTAGGGATTCGATGGTCTCCGACCATGGATTTAGCGTCATGACGTCCATTGCATGGTTTTTAGGGAGAGTTAAAGACGCCTAGTGTCAACAACAGGCGAATCAGCATGAAGTGGACGTTGATTTACGGAAGTATGATGGATGAGTGGTCGGATGGATGCATTGATGGACGAATGGATGGGTGTCGATCAGATGAGTAGATATAACATTTAAATGTCTCAGAACGAAGACACTTGCTGAGGATCACTGAAAGGCTATCAAACCGTTTCACTTTTGTCGGCTATCCCAATCTTCAGTCAGCATTAGAGAAAAGCTGGATTAGAATGGAGCAAAAACATACTTTGGTGTAGATGCAGGAGTCTATACCACGAAAGCGCCATGTCCAATTCGCGATTCGATCCAAGCGGACTCTATTCTAATTTAAAAGTTTTTACTTTAAAGAAAAATTTTGCCCCCCCCCCTCGGCGGTCGCCAATACCTCCTCATTAATGTAAGCACAGTTGAATCCCACAACCCTCTCCACTCTCTGTATTTTGACTGCACTCGGCACCGTCTTCTCAACCCACGCCTAATCACGTATTCACTCATTCATTTTATCCATTATCCAACTAGCTTACTCACCCACCGCAACTGTGAAGTCGAACAAATGAAACACTCCGGGAAGTCACAGTCGGCGTTGGTAATTACGCCACCACCACCATTATATCACTGCTATCACGTCTCATTAAAATGCAGGCGGTTTAATTGCAACACCATCGGCCCCGTCTTCACACCGACCCGCACTCAAACACGTGAGTCTTGCAACCGCTTTCGTTGTGTTATCGCCTACCCTAACTCTATCACCGGAAAAAATCAATATTCGCCCCGTGAGTCATGATCGCAGTCAACAATCGATATCGTGCATGAGTCATAGCGCCGACTATTCTCACACCTGTCGCTCTGCGACTACCAAATTTGAGTAGCTAAATAAAAAGGCATGATTAAGAACTATTGACTGGCACATGAGGCGATAGGGCAATACATGGAACACCTTTTTGGCAGTTTTACTCAAAATGTAACCACGAATCAATAATTCTAACAGTAGTCATCTTTTTAATTTGATCATTTCACATAAATCAGTACTTCTAAGAAAATCTGTAAAATTAGCTTTTAGCTAATTTTTCCAAAGATCGTTTAAAACTTGTTTGCAGAAAACCTTGAAACAACTTAGCATCAAATCTTCCAAAGCAACATAACCTCTACAACTACCAATTAGGGTTGAAAGCTTTGCTCCACCTTAGGCGCGTATAGAACTACCGAGGCTGGTAAAAAGACGCCAAGGTGTCTCCAGGGCATATCAATTAGTGGAGCTTGCACTCGAAATCGATAATGCCGTACAACCACTGAGCTCTCTTCGCAGATGAAATCGATATTTGCTTTGGACCCAGCGCTCCTCTCAGCTCGATACAACGTGAGCGCCAATTCAACTTTCTGGTGAAATGAAAATCATATGCTCGAGGGCCACCGATCACACACTCATCTGGTCACGGCTCCTAGCTTGATCGCAAATCGAATCAAGTTTTTTTACCTGCCGAAACTTTAGAACTGGAGATCTCTTTTAGCCTGCAATGTGTCTGTGAACCTCTACAGGCATGGCATCCGCCAATTCCCGTTGACCAATGTTTACTTAGAAATGGACCAGTAAACGCCTTGTTTAGGTTATGAATTTGGCCAAAATAAACGTACTACGTGTTCAAGCATAACCCACTCCAAGTCCTCTTGGAGGCCTCAAAAGTATTGATTTCAGGTGGGTTGTAGTCATTGACCCTCCTGTCTAAAGGTCAGCTCGATAGACAAATGATCATCCTAGGGATTAAACGCCCCGAATTGCCAAAAGCGATTACTGCAAAAGAAGATATTTAGAGTCTTGGAGTTGGCACTGTTTCCAATTACCGAGTTTTAAGATAAGAAATTAGGAAAAAAGGGCACCTTAAAGATTAAAAGAAGGTTTTACCTCTCGTCACATAAACAGCCAAATTTATAGTAAACTAATATCAGCACCTGATTGGCCAATAGTTGACCAATCATCGCCTGATTTGACAATGGCATTAAGTGTACATCCTCAGAGTCGATCATAGATGCAGATGGACACCGAGGTGCCGCGACCGAAGTACCTGCACAATGTGGACCACCTTCCAACCTCGCCCACCCGAGAAGAGGAGGTAAAACGCACACGGTATAGGAAATTCCTGAAAATCCGAACTCTCGTCTTCTTCACCCTCGCCATCTGCTTCCTTGCATTGGGCATCTTCCTTCTGATTAGGTATAAACAGCCTGACGGGTAAGCAGTTGAAGAGTGATTGACTGGTGGTCCTACCTGCCCAGTTTACCAGTTTATGCAGGAACTTATCTGTCAGCCCCAACTGAACCCGATTAATGACCCACATGCATGGTTTAAGTGAGGTCTTTAAGGAAGGAAGCGTGATATTGCGTTTCGGTCTTGACTATTGAACAAGAGCCGAGATCAGATGTGCTACTGTTTTGTTGTATTCCAGGCTGACCTATCAAAAGGCAATTTTCTTAGCCCTCTACGACGACGATACGTGGTCTTCCACGGGGTTAGTTCGCAGTCGCCCTAACGGTTACCCCTCACCTAGCACCGCTTTCACATCGAAGCACGCTTTCATGATCTTTTGAACGCCTTTTTGGGAGGTGTCATTCAGCTCCGGCACCCTTAGAGTGGAGCGCGTCGATAGACAGAGCTCTAGGTTCATTTTACTCCCTCTTAGCCGGGTGAGTAGCTGGAGGTGCTTCGGATACCAGCCACATCAAAGAAGCTTCTCATTCATTTTTGACTTTAAACAAGTTCATTGAATTAACTAAGTAGGTGATTAAATCGGCGTGCACCCCTCACGAGTGCAATTAGCATTTTGATGTGAATAACGTCTTTGTATGCGATTCTAACGAGGGGTGGTTGGAATGGCATCATGCGTCGGCTTTCTTAGCTGGAGTTACCTAGGCTTGGCCGAAAATAATGCTATCAGACAATCACAAATACACATAACTGACTCTTCCGGCTACCACCACTAGTAAGTTGGTCTCTCTTTATAAAAACATTAGATCGAGCGTCGCCCGTTCCTGTGGTATCCTCTTCACGGTGCTCGGTGCCGCCTTCGCTATTATCACCTCCGTCTACTGTCCAACCTTCATTAAGCTCGTCTCCTCACGATCTGGATCAGTCGTTTACCATCCCAAGAGTGCTGAGGCTCTGACAAAAGTAAGCGATAGATTGAAATACTTTAACGTTTGACACATTTGACCGTCACTGGGATGAGAGTCGTCAACATCTACGCTGCAGCCATATAGGTCTGAGGAAGTTGTAACGTCTAGGAATTCGAAGAAGGCTTAGTAATTCGCAAAGGGAGGAGATAGATTACTAGTATTTGGGCGAAGTTTGAAGTAGAGAAAGCAACCGGCGCAAAAGAGCCCTGCGACGCCTCTTTAGTGCAGCCTTCTCGTCACATGCCACTCTTTAGGGACGTCGACTCAAATTGCTACTGATTTAAAGCAAGTAACACGTTTATTATAGCTGTCCATATCTTAACTAGGTGACTTAAACATACAAGTAGTAGACCTCAAATCCTCACCGTTCAAATAATTAACATTGTGCATAGCAGTTCAGTCAGCTCGAAAATTTTATTCAATGTGACGCGTTTGCAGTCATGTAAAGTCAAAAATTACTTTCCATTTCGTGCAGATGAAGTATCCAAGGCATGAAATGGAAAGGATGCCGTCGATCCCACCATCAATGGCGGCGATGGGGCTGCCTCGAGTCCTTCCACCGGCTCCACCATTTCTTATGAGCGTATCTGTTGAACCCTCCGCACCGCCACCTTACACTGAAGTGGAAAAAGTGCAATTTTGAGAAGCAATTCAGTCTTCAGTGCAACATTCGCTAATCTACTCTTTCAATCACTTAAATGTTTTCTTTGGTTTAATTGAATGGCAAATCTATGATGCAAATCGGAACGATTTTTTAGCATGAGAGAGACAACAAAAAACGATCCGCTCGCATATACACTACTTTATTATGGAAAGTCACCATGGCGACTGGGTGAACGGGTCCCACGTATATGCGATGGATGGTGATATTGTTGGGTGTCAAGGTCGGTCAGGCCGTTCTTTGTTAGAAGCGCGTTGGTGTAAAGCGGCGTTTAGGGTGCTACCCTCGAGAATGGCTCTTCTCAGAAGAATCGCCCGCCCCTTGAATACCTCGAAACACCATCAAGACGCACGCCACCTCATTCTCTAAAGAAGATGATTGTTCTGGATAGATGGAATACTCAATCAAGGGGATGAAAAGGCTATTTTTATAAGTCAGTCAGGCGTGACATTTACACGCCAGGATGATGAAAAGACATTGCTCATTCTCCACATCTCATTGCCAGCACCTATTCCCGGTACTAAACGATCACGCTCGAAATAGGTAGTTGAGAAGCAAAGGTGACGCACAGAGAGAGGTAACCAGAGCCAGGGATTCGGCTATTTGCTCCCAGGAGCAATTCACAGACATGGATTTCATTCGAGCGGGAGTCCAGATTGTAATGGTAATTATTTTGACAAATAAACCATTACCAGAAGTTCCCTTACTTTGGTTATATTAACTTCTAAAAGTGAGGTGTCAAGAAGTTGAACGAATATTGGGCAACCCGACCCCAGTGCTTAAATGCCGTACATAACCACCAGACCGAATAATGTCCGCTTCATTTGGGAGGTTGTTCATGTCCCCGTTCTTTTAAAATCGAAAACAAAGAGTGAAACAGGAGGGAGGATTGTCTGGCGACGAATAATTCCCACAGTAAATTTGAGTGATCACTCTATGCTCCACTCGAAATGGGTAGTGGAAAGGCAACAGTGACACACAAAGAGCAGTGACTAGAGCAGGAGTTTAAGTAGTTCTCGCTAAGACTAATTCACGGACATGGATTTCGTTGAAATGTTAGTGCACAGAGTATAATGGTCCTCCAAACTAATAAGATACCGTCAAAAGTTCCCTTCCTTTGGGTATATTGAGGTATCAGGAGGTTGAACGAATATTGAGCAACCCGATTCCAGTGCTTAATTGTCATGCATTACCGCCACACTGAATGATTTCCAGCTTTCTTAGAATTTCGTTCTTTTGAATCGAAAGTGGACTGTCCAGTGATGAGCTATTTCCACGCACATCATTCCGTCCTAAAAAAGCAGCATCCCTTAAACCCCACCAACGTCTGTTAGCCAGGACAAATGCTCTCCTCTCTTTAAAGTATCAACAAAGACTAATTTAATCGTTTTGGGAAGGTATATTGCGATGCTTGCACACATAAACACACACACAAACACACAATTTAGCCACCGTAGGTTCCAAAAGGCAAAAAAATGAAACAAAGGTGACTTCCAGTCAATCCTGAACAATTTTTTTAACCTGACGTACAATAATAACTAACATTTCTCCCTCCCATTATGGCCTTTGGAAAGATCTTGGATGTTACTCCTAGGGATGGGAACAATGAGTGGTCGTGCTATTAGGTCACAGAGACTAACACCTTTCTACTAAACTTGATAATAATTACCTTCCTTACCTTCCTCAAATCTTTTCAAAATTGATGACCTAAAACGTTGCCCAAATTAATCAAGGCGGGTGATAACACTTTCCCAAACCAACGCACAAGTCCCCAGCCCTCATATGGATATGTCTACTGAAAAGGGCATAAGTAGATATCGAGTTGTCACGACTCCAGTCATCACGATGCATGGAGAGGTAGTAATAGCAACAATAAGCATTTAAAAACATACCTGGTTTTTCAGTGGATAAACAAGGAGGACAAAAAAACAAAAAAGACATTAGCAGTTATTTTCAGTGGAATAGACAAAAAACAACTGGCTGTGAGTGCAAGAAGTGACCTAATAGCCAGGCAACGCTCAACCAATTGTAACTTTATAAATTCCCTGGAGAACTTGGGGACAGTCAGTTGGGTTCCATTCCACACCTCCAAGCCTTCTTCATTGTTAAAATATTTAAGGAATAATTAGCCGATGTTACACTTTAAAAGAGCCGCAGTGAAATTACTAGCTCGGCTTCCGTCAATCTATAAAGTTATCTCACTCGACCAGCACAAATGGTATGAGAGAGACGATAAGAGGGTCGACAACAGCAGTGAGGTCAAGTAGAATGCATACACCCTCCTCTAGCTTGTCTAGATTGCTTTTACGCCTTGCATAGCAGAAGTAGTGGAGTCGCTAAGGCAAGTAACAGAAAGACGGACAAAAAAACCCTCTTGAACGCTGACAAACTGTTCGTCCTCTGGTCCGATTCTCAGCGTTGATTTTATGCATCTCATGGGGAAGAGGACAAGGCTTTTAACCAGAGCCGGTTTGCCTTATGTTCAAAGAACTCACCAACACTCTCAACCAATTCGGTCCAAATTCTCCAGTCCCTGTGCTAAAATAAAAAAATAAACGCTTCTTGAAACGACTTAACTAAAAAACTACTCAACCTAGAAGACCAAATCTTTTGCTCAACAGATACACAATTAGCTTTATTTTTTGAGATTCCTATGAGAAAAACTAGGATTACCATGGGAACACTTTAGTAATTAGGCTACCCCCCACACAGAAGGTGCAGGGAACGCTTACACCGAAACTGCATATTTTGGAGATAAATAGGTGTTACATATGACACGATTTGAACGCGTGTAAACAAAGAAATTTAACTCATTTTTTAATCCCATTGTGACACCACTGTTAGAAATCAAACTCACCACTGAAATCTACAATTCGGCATCGCTTAAAATTTGGTTGGTAAATATTAAAGCCAAAGACCCCTAGTGGACAGCACTCAGGCTCTCCCTACCTCTTCCTTTCGAGATATAAGAGCGCCCCCCCCACCCAGGGGGGAACGAGAACATCGACTTGTTTCGTTCAAACCTTGACCAATTTGGCAAACCAGATGCTGTGAAAAAAGCCGTTCTGGCACCACCCATGAATCTGCTGTCAGCCTTTCGTACAGTAAACGATTTGTCCGAAATCCCTAATTGCTTGCCATTACTTACTCGGAATTGCGAAAGCCTTTTTAGGACTAATTTCGGTATGACCAACAGAAATGTGCTTTTGCAGCCTGCAATAAATGCCAGCTTACATTTTCACAAATAATTATTTCTCATTATACGCAGCAGTCACGCTAATTGAACACATCGATCATATTTTTTACAGAACTCATTATTTTGTCCACGTTCAGATGAGGGATTCAGACTTCGTTCCCTTTCACTAATGTCATATTTCAAGCTTTTTGCACTAGTTTGACAGTGTATGACCTCGCATAGGTTATATTAGATCAAAAAATGACTGGTAAAAGTGTTGTTTTTGTCAGGAAATAAACATACACTGATCAAATTGGCGAAAGTCACACTAGGCAAGGAACACAAGTGACTTATAAAGGAGAGCAATATTGGCAACACGGGAGCCTACAAGGAAAAAGAGAACATAGATTGAGGATTTTAAAATAAGCACACAAAGAGTCGGGGATTCCACACTTCGCAAAATACGCAACAGTTTTTACATTTTAAATAATCATTCCTTAAATTGACCAAATATCTTATTTCAGTTTGATGCACTTTTGAATGGAACCCACTTTTGATACTAATTTGACTAGACAGGTACCAATTAGTGGCACGTCCCTTATCTGAATTCTTATTGGTTCTGATGGTACCCAATAGGAAACCAGACTTAACCAACCAATAGCAAAGCGATGCTGGTCGGATTTGGGTCACGAGGCGGAATTCCCGACAGTAAAAAAAAACAAGACAAACAGTGAAAGGTACGCGATCAAAGTCATTTATTCCGTAAATCACACACAGAGATGAGTGGAAGCAATCAACAGAACTTACAATGTACAAGGACCGGGTAGGAGGACAGGACCAAAAGACACACTGACCCACTGGTTTGGCAGAAATCAGTCTAATAAGAAAGGCAAAAAAGGGACAAAGGTTAGAGACAGATAAGTGTACGAGCCGACTTCACGTGTAGGGTTTACCACCCCACTGGAGGTACGATTAGTCAGGTATAATACGATTAAGTAACGACTAAATGACATTTTACAGGTCATAACTTCTCAATCCAGTTTTGAGGGCGGTGGATAGTCCCTCCGACAAAGCCAATAAGAGAGCAAAAGAGAACTTCGCGATGCCGTGGTAAGCGAATCAGCCAATGAGAAATAAGCATCCAGGTCGTCCAATTAAAATCCCCAGGCGTTTCAAGAAGGCACTCAGAGGTGTTCTGCCCCCTAAGGCTTAGCAACTAGCGATCAGAGAGCGCAACTGATAAGCAGGAGAGGAGACAAGGCTTTGAAGAGTCCTAGCATCAAAGGATTAAAAGAAGCACGTCAAGTGCGTGCGAAACCTTGAGCCTAGAGACCCATCACGAAATAGGATGCCAATCACATCCTCTAGAAGCTTAGAGAGAACACTGATTGGTCGGAATAGGGAAGTGGACATAAGAATTCGAGATCCAAGAGCGCAATCCGTGACTGAGAGACAGGTATAATAAGTGAGAGCGGCGCAAACGCTTTGAAGGGAATAAGGAATGGATCCCAGGCTTGGAAGAAAGGGATTAAGAGGTGCTGGCGAAAAAACCGTGAGAACTCTCATGATTACCGAAGTCGACAGGCTATTCATCACAAAGCGCGAGATGCGTTCTAGGTTCAGCTAACGGGGTCAGGCATAAAGCTCCCTCACCCACAATTCTTGGAACTAGTAGCAGTATGCAAAAAGACCGTGCCAACTCTCAAGCTCACCGAGTTCGACGCAGGATACACCGGAAGAAAGATAGAGTCGTCTACTGCAGGAAGCGTTTCGAGGTTGACTAATAAGAAAAATAAAATGAACCATCATCCCTGAAAGTTGGGGAAAAAACCGCCAAGTTAGGTCAGAGGTGAGAAATCAAGAATGGGAGAAAGCAGCGCTGTGGTTGAGACAGGAGACAAGTAAAAGCTTTGGAGGTGTAGATAATAACCTCACACCATGAACTGAAGGATAGGCAACAACTAAAAAAACTTCACACGCTTCAATTACTCAATCTAATTTTGAGGGCGGTGGATAATCCCTCCGACAAATCCGACAAGAGAGCTTCACGGTGCTGTAGTAGGCGTATCAACCAGTGGAAAGTGAGCATCTAGACCGCCCAATTAAAATCCCTAGATGTTTCAAGGGGACACTCAGTTATGCTCTGCTTTCTAAGGCCCAGCAGCTAGCAATCCAAGATTCCAACTGATGGATAAAAGGGGAGGAAAGCCTTAGAATAGCCTTGGAATTAAAGGATTAGAAGAAGCACGTCAAGAACGTGCAAAGCTTCGAGGTTAGCGA
This sequence comes from Taenia solium, assembly GCA_001870725.1. Taxonomy (NCBI): domain Eukaryota; kingdom Metazoa; phylum Platyhelminthes; class Cestoda; order Cyclophyllidea; family Taeniidae; genus Taenia; species Taenia solium. The sequence goes on along the minus strand of MIEF01007356.1, from coordinate 19,935 downwards.
CCCATCACAAAACAGGATGCATCCTAGGGTTAGATAGTATGAACAATAAAATGAGTTTTGAATTGCCTGTTTCCACTCGCCAGTAGCATTCTCCAAGAGCTTGGAAAGACCACTGATCGGTTGCAATGGGAAAGTGGAAATAAAATACGTCTACTTCGGTGTAAATTTCCGATCAAAGAACGCAACCCATGGTTGGGGCAGGAGACAAGTAAAAGCTTTGAAGGCTTAGAAGATAACCTTACACTATGAAGTAAGGAATTGGCAACGAATGAATGAAATTTCACACGCTTCAATTACTCAACCCAGTTTTGAGAGCGGTGAATAATCCCTTTGTGATGTCGTGGTAAGCGTATCGACCAATGAGAAACAAGCATTTAGATCGTCCAATTAAAATCTCCCGATTTTTCAAGAGGATCCACAGAGATGTTCTGCCCTCTAACGCCCAGCAACTAGTGATCGAGGAGTGCAAGTGATGGACAAGAGGAAAGAAAAAAAGCAGTAGTTTTTGAGCGAGACGAAGGCTTAGTAGAATCCTAGCACTAGAGCACAGCCATTACTCACGAAACAGATAGTTGATAGTCTAACGCAGGATGCGTCCTATGATGTAACAGTGTGAAAATAGTATGAATTTCGGGTATTCATTTGCCATTTGCAAATGATGCCTTCCGGAGGTTAGGAAAGACCATCGATTGGTCGAAAGGGAGAATTCAACATGAAATGTGTCTACTTGAAAATGAGTTTGTGATGCAAGAATGCAACTCGTAATTATGGTAAAGGACAAGTAACAGATTTATAGCGGCGCGCAACTTCAAAAGGATCAGGGATAAACCTATACTTAGGGCCAGAAGATTAAGAGGGGATCGCAGGGAGCTCACGAACTCTCAAGCCTACTGAACCGGCACGAAACCATGGCCGACAGTCAAATGCAAAAAATCAAACAACTTTCATACATTCAGTTGCCATCTGCCAATTACATCCTCCTAAAGTTGGAGATATACCTACGTCAGTATGAATTAGCAATTAAAGGGATCAATCCATGACTGAGGCAAAAGGCAAGTAGAAGCTTTGGAACAGCGTGAATGTTTAGAAGGAACTAAGAGATTGGGAGGAAACCGCAAAAAAAGGTGCGTATGAACGACATGAGAATCAGGAAACTAGTTAGCAGATGAACGTAGAATGCATTCTAAGGTTGGCACACCCCAAACCCACTTTCCGATCAGAACTGCAAAATCAACAATGGAACAAAAGCAATGCTGAGAGCGATACGGCGCATTGCAAGGGACATGTCTTAACGTCAATCACACTTGTAGCTAAAGGATTAGGGGTTATAATAAGGGAGATCAACATGCAATCTACCACTAATTCACCACCAAATAGATATTTGGCAGCCCAACACAGGATGCGCCCTGGGAATAGCCAGCAGAAAAAGAAATAAACTGAATTTTGGATGTCCCGTTGCCATTTACCAATTACGTCCTCCAAGAGTTGGGAAAGAACATTGATCGGTTGAAAGGAAGAGATCAACACGAAATATGAATTCTCCATCAAAGAATACGTCCCGTGGTTGAGACAGAGGATAAGTAGTAATTTTAGAGAGGCATAAAAGCTTACAAGTATACACAGATAAATCGCACACCTAGAACTAGGAGCTTAAAATGGAATGGCGAAGAACCGTGTGAACTCCCAAGCTTTCCCAGAACAATAAGAAGGTCACCACCGATCCATCATGAACCAGATAGTTGGTAGGCTAGCACAGGATGCGTTCCAGGGTTAGCTAACAGCAGTATCCTGTTGCCACTTGTCAGACATATCCTCTTGAAGTTGGGAAAGATCACCAGTCGGTCAAAACGGTATGAATTTACTGTCAGAGAACGAACCGTGGTCAAAGTAGAGAACATCGTATTAGAGCGGTGCAAAAGCTCAGACTATCAACTATGAATCCTACACACGGAAATAGAGGGGATTAAAAGGAGTTTGCAAAATAACGTGTGAACTCTACAGCTTACTGACATCGGTGTGGGACAGCTGGTAGTTTAATGTGAAAAGTAAAACAAATTTTGGACACCCCGCTGCCAGCTGTTCATTATGCCCCACTAAAGTTGGAAAAAGCCACTCATCGACCGAAAGGGAGAGATTAACATGAAATACATCTACTTGGACATGAATTTGCCATCCAAGAGCACAACACACGGTCGAGACAAAAGAGCTCAGAAGGGATCAGTGATGGACCTCACACTTGGAACTAGGAGTTTGGGAGGAGTTGTAAAAATACCATGCAAATTCTCAAGCTTACCAAGATCGATATGGGATTCACTACGAAACAGAGGGTTAGTAGATGAATGCAGAATATATTCCAAGGCTGGCCGATAAGAAAAATAAAACGAACTTCGCACATCCTATTGCCACTTGCTAATCATGACCTCCACAAATTAACGAAAAAGCCTTCAGTCGTCGGAAGAGAGAAATTAACAATGGAACGAAAGCAGCGTTGGGAACGAATTAAAGCACTCCGAGAGATGTCGTAGTGTTACCCTGTAAACTCTCAAGCTTAGCTACATCGATACGGAATTCACCAAACATTCATAAGGAAACAGAAAGTTGGTAGGATGCGTTCAGGGACCAGCTAGTGTGAAGAATAAAACGAATTTCGGATATCCCAAAGTTGGGAGAAGACAACATGAAATATGCCCACTTGAGCATGAATTTGTAACCCAAGAACGTGACTTGTGATTAGGACAAGAGACATGTAGTAGTTTAAGAGCGACGCTAAGGCTCAAAAAGCATCAGTGATAAATCTCACGCTTGGAATTAGGGGATTAGAAGGGGTTCACGAGAAACCGTGCGACCTCTCAAGCTTACCAGCTTCACCACAAAACGGATAGTCAGCAGCCTAATGGGGAAAAGTAAAACGATTTTCGCATACCCTGCTACCACTTGCCAACTATATCCACCTGAAGTTAGAAAAGACCACCGATCGGGCGGAACGGAGAAAGCACAAGATGAAAGTACTAATTTCGGATTGGCGCGAACGTTTTCAAAAGGTCACAGACAAAACTCACACTTGGAGCTACGAGGAGTTGGCAAAGAGTGTGAGCTCTCAAGCTTACCGAGATCAACATGAAATTCACAACAGATTCACCACGAACCAGATAGTCGGTAGACTGATGTGTAAAACAAAACGAGTTTCGTACATTTTGTTACCGTCTGCCAATTATATCCTCCCCAAGATGGAGTAAACCATCGATGGGTCGCAACGGAGAAATCAACATCGAATGAGGCTACTTTGGCAATAGATTCACGATCAAAGAGCTCAACCAGTGATTAAGGCAATGGAAAAGTACAAGTTTTAGAGCAGCAACACTTGGAAGTAGGGGGTTGGGGATCTGTAAAAAACCGTGCGAACCCTCAAGCTCAGTGCGATCGGTATGGGATTCACAACGAAATAGGTGGTAGTCTACGACAGGTAACACTCCCAGGTGGGCTAGTGGGAATAGCAAAAAGGCATTTCGGATATCCAACCGAAGCGTCTGGTTTATAGGGATTCATTTAAATGCTGAAACCTGAACCAACCTCCCCGGCTATTGCTCGATCTACGAAGCCCCGATACAGCCAACATTAAACCAGCGCAAAGTACACTTGGCACACGCATGGTAAAACCATAAACTTAACCCTTAAATCCACCAAAAATGCTGCTACAGAGACTATTGAGGAAGGCTTGACTTCAGTAGCCCAGATCACAAAATCATCGCCTTTTAAAGCCAAAATGCAAAATGTTCTCGGTCTCCCCGTTCCAAAGTGGTGATCACTTCACAATTTCCAAAGGCAAAAAAATTAACCACTGACTGGTAGCTTGGTGATAAAAGACGACGGACAACCAATGGTAACGACTACAAAGGCAGTGGTCACGCCCATTCAACGTTTTCCTTCCAAAAAGATAAAAGTGAAAACCGGATTCACAGCCGGTACTTCACAAACTTATCAGGCTTTGACGATTAGTTAAATTAGAGCAAAAACATTGATTCTCGGGCGTTTTCACGTCTATATCTTTGCGATGTCACCTACAACTATCAAGAGATCTGGGCATGGTAAGAGGTCATTCTCATTTAAACTTAACGAGGCTAAGGGTCTACAAAGTTTAAACGAACCATGAAACTAGTGACTTAAGCAGAATTTATATACGTCGTCTATAACCTGATGCAATTTTCACGCACAGGCGATATTGTTCCATTTACGCATCCACATCATGTTGGCGACGCACACTAAATTTGATTTGATGTTAAATATTGAGGTGCAGAGATGCACGCGTGTAATTTGAAACATTTATGGGGATTATATGTGCAATAAAACAATTATGCTAACAAATATATAGATAGGTCCTAAACAATCCCAAGCATGGCAGCTTTTCCCATTCCACACCTTATTATGCATAATCATCGTTGTTGTCTAGACGCCCAGGAGATCGTAGATATCATCGTCCGCAGTTTTTTCCATCGTCTCTCTACGTGGCCCTGCTGTACTAGCCGCTGCTGTCGCCGCTGATCTACGCTTCCGCTGAATCTGCTCTCGTAAGGCTAGCAATTTTGCCGAGGCTGCCGACTGTGATGGGGAAGATGACTGGGGTTGTGGATGTGGTGGTGGCCGAGAAGGCGGAGTGATGACTCCCATCATCAGCTGACTTATCCTCGTATCCAAATCCACCTGTTGTGGGCGCGCAAATCGAGGTGGGAGTGGTGGAGGAGGTGGTGGCGGCACAGCGCCCGAATCAACACCCAGACGACTTGCCACTTCGTCCACACGTGACAAGACATCTTTCGCGGTTTCTTCCGTCCGTCTACGAGACGATGACACAGCTGATACCGCTGCTGAAGACGAAGAAGGAGCAACCGGGGAGGAGGTAGTTTTGTTCCGTTCCGCCATTAATCGCGCCTCTGTGGCAGCCAAACGGGCCAACAAGAGATCCGCTTTTGCATCTAGCTCTGCACGCAATGCCTCTAAAGAGAATTTCTTCTTCTCTTGCTGCTGTTCTGGGGAAGAGCTGACGGGAGGCGACCCTGTATTGCTCGCTGAAGTAGCAACAGGTGCCGCTGCCGCAGATGTAGGGGAAGGCTTCTCATACTTCTCACGACGAATCCTTTCCCCAACGATTGCTTTGGCTTTCAACACTTCCTCCTTGGAAGCCGCGGCCTGTACCCGTTGGAAGTAGGCGAGTACCCTACTAGCCGCATCCCGTACTTCGGCGGACAGACGATATTTTCGACACTAAGAAGTGGAAGGCAAAACACCGTTCCTCTAGCCACCGATTTGCAAATTAATGACCAGCTAATGCCAAAACACAGCAGCTAGCAGGTGATTATGCTGGGCGCATGAACAATGAAATCTCACATCCAAGGGAACATCAATAGGAGGCACGTTCGACAGTAAACAGGAGAGTAAAGTCCGTGAAGCTGGAAAATCATTCCAAAAATGTTTTCGAATTTGTCGTTAAATATTCAATGGTGTCTCAAAACGGCTTCCAGATCCTGAGTTCCGTTACTTGAAAATGAGTAATGAAAGCCTATTATTTACCCCCCTTTGTAGCGACAATTCCTTTGTACCAAGAGGTAGCAAATGCCTATTAAACCATAAAAGTGCATTTATGGTTTTGGATTGTAAGCAGCAATCTATTAAAACCGTACCCTAGAAAAGCTGTTCGTGAACTTAAAGGATAATATTCAGTTACTAATGTAACACACACCAGCCCCGCCTCTCCACCAACACTGCTTCCAAACAGTTTCTCAGTAGCCAATCGTTCACCTCAAAACAGATGCATACGTTCCCATTTTGTGAAAAACCGCACCAACAAACCCGCAAATGCATTTTCTCCAGTCCCCAATTTGGTGATCCTTGGTGATTCACCGCTGATATCCTTTTCACCAAGCCAGTACTTTCTTGTACTAAAAACTTCCAGCTTTTCACTCTGCTCCATGGGCTTACCTCCCCTTGGACAAATTTACTCTGAGCACATATAACATTCTGTCCTAGGAATCCGCAAACCATAAAAGGGTAAAAAATCAACTTGAGGTAATCCAACTGCTTTACCTGAATAGGTTTAAGTAAACCGTGTTTTCTAATAAGCGCTTGAAGAAAACGCACCACATGTAGTTTAGCATTAAAATCCTCTCTTGAGGTTGCACAATATCCAGGTAATGCTGTTACTCTGATAGCCACCGGATTATACCACGTCTGCTGTCACAATGACTCATAGTCCCCACTAACGTCCTCGAGAAATCACATATTTTACCACCCAACAGCATTGCTTGGCGATTCTAAAAGATAATCACTAAACCACTTCTGAAAGAGTACTGATTAAGAACACAAAATATCGGTTAGGAGCATCTACTCCTTGCGTAGGCCTACTGTGATTCAATAAAACCACGTTGTCAAGACTTACGCCTTCCACTAAATACTAGCTATAAGCAATCATATCAGCGACCGCAAAGTTTGCGCAAAAGAAAGGAGTGAACAAGAGTAAACTTCTCACCTTCTTAACGCAATCTGTGAGTTCCCACACCTTAGTTAGCTGAAGTAACGAAACCTTGGTGGCACAGATACGTTCTAGAACGTCAACCGCGGCGCTGAATTTCTCATGACCTCGCACGAGGTTCGACTTCAACTGAACGGTTAGATCGCGCAAAAGTTGCAGTTTATCAACGCCTACCAGGGAGAGAAAAAATTGGCATCGCCAACGCTACTTATCGCAACAAGGTAGCAAGAGAAACTTGCCAGACGGTGCACCGCTCCTTGATAGAGGGCTGAAAGGGGCCAAATGATTTTTAATGGATTCCATCTTCTACTTAAAGCAACAATAACCAAGGACTCACCTAACATACTTCACCAAGTCGACTTCTTCATTAAAGTCCCTCCGCCTGGAATTTGGCAGAAATGTTTAAGTCAAGGTAACAAAAGTCGAAGAGGTTTTAAAGTGACAAATAAAAAAACGTACTTGAGTCGACTGTGCCCATCTGCATTTTCTGAGACCTTAGCCTTGTGTCGCGGACTATTTTTTAAAGAACACCTACTGTAATAAGCAAAAAGTAGTGAAAGGACCTTTCAATTAAATAATTACCGGAAAAAAGGGAAAAAAGCAAACCACATTCAATCAATAAGCGCCTACCGATTACTCGCATCCTTCCCTTCACTATCAGGTCTCCTTTGGCTACGAATATTCTTAGAAGTACTAAGAGATTCACTGTCGCCACCATATAAATTTTCACTACAAATAAATAACACCAGATAACACCCGGAGCATGAAAAAGTAGCGTTGAAATAGGCGAAAAGCTCACCGAACAGGTTCGCTATATTCCTTATTATCAATATGCTGCGTTTGAACTTCACCACGCACAAAACCTCCGCTACAATTTAAAAATCAACCGTTGTATGTAGAGCTCAATGGATGAGGAAAAGATGCAAGACAGCTCACCTAACACAATTACTCTTAACATCACTTTTTCGCCGTAGGTCAAGGCTTTTTGTTCGCCGAACACCTTCTTTCTCATTCCCACTTTCCCAATTTCTACTATAATTCAAATTAATCGGACATAGTAAGAAGACAGAGCCGTTGTATAAAAGCATAAGACAGCTAAAAACCCACCGAAAACATAGTCGATCTTCCTCTATACCACGTTTGTGGCATACATCTCCGCTTTTCACATTGTAAGCATCGGATTCGCCAAAATCATCACTTCCCGTGCTTTTACTACAATTTAAAGACAACTCATTACAGTTGGAAGGGGCCCAATCAGCATGAATGAGAAGGCACCGAACTTGTGAAAACCCACCTGAAGGTTCCTCCTTCACTACTGCCACGCGTTTTTTGCTCATTGGAATGCATCGCCACATCCATCGCCTCGTTATCCATACCCCCATAATTTTTACTGCGTGTCAAAAATAATCAAATCTAGTTTGAGCGAAAGGGGTTTTACAAAACGAAAGAGGAGGATTAAAAACAAACAAGAGCCCACCAAGTATGTTCCTCATCTTCCTCAACACGATTCTGCAGCACATCACCATTTTGCAACTTGCAATCGTAAGGTTCCTCACCATCAGTGCTTCTCGAACTCTTACTACAATTTAGGAGCATCCAGTTATAGAAAAAAATGTCGTGAACTACGCAGGTGAAGAGCAGTTACGGTTGTTACAACTCACCTAATAGATTCCCTTTCGCTGCTACTACTATCACGCTTTCTAGGCACGTCGACAGCCCTCGATTCAGCCGCAAATTCATTAACCATGCCTCCGTAAGTACTACTGGAATAAAGAAAAAATGTACCTGGCGTGCAAGACGACTGTTCAAAAAATGCTACCATCAATACAAGCAGAAAACCTACCAAACAGTTCCTTTTTCTTTATCCTTTTCAGCATTGTGAACGCTTCGTTTATCAGTTCCTTTCGGTTTCTGAACGTATCCGTGATAGTATTCACCATCGTCAGCATTATCGACATCCAAATCTTCGCCATCATCACTTCTTGAACACCTACTACAAATTAGAGGAATGAAAAAAGGATTGCCTTCAATCATTAACCCCCTCTGTCTGACTAAAATTTGGCACAATCAACCAACAAAAAAGCTACCTTCGGTGTAAACTGATCATCAGTAGACCAACCACTTTAATCATTCTCAAAGTCACGTGCTGGATGTGCTAATCAGATGATTTAATACATCTAATAAGCATGTCTTGCTTGCAAAACTAGACTAAAGCCAACAAAATATTTAGGCAATCAAAACTAGATGATGTTCCAATTTCGTTTCTGTGAAGAAAAGGACACTCAAACATGACCTCAAGGCTCACTACACACTGTTCGTAGAAAACGACATTCGTAATCTTACCGGAAGTACCTTTCCTCATCTTCCGATTCTGCATCCAAATCGACAACGAACCGCTTCAGTTTCCCTCCCCTCATATCCCTGTGCGATTTTTGATACTCGACTGTCGCAGGATTTGGCACGATTTCCTCAACGTCACCACACCTCTCCCTTTTGATTGGACCAATTTCTGTCTTGTTCGATGAAGTCAATTCTTGCGCGCCTTCTGCATCACCCTTTACAAATTCACGCGCATTACAAAACTCTCCCCCATCGTCGTTGACAATATCGTGTATGACAACATTGCTGACGGCATTTGACGAACCTTCATCACACGTCACTTCTACAATTTCGTCTGAAGATGCTAAATGATCGATTTCAAAATCTGCACTCGATTTGTCGCCTTCCTCCATCAGAAGGACTGCCTTTTCCACACCAAAGTGAACATCTGTATCACCCTCCTTTACTCGTTTCGCATTTGCGACCAGGTCATCGCATTCAACCGCTAAGTAATGGCGCTTTATACCAGTCCGTTTACTGGCATTTTCACTGGTTTGAAGGTAATCTTCTTCGTTTTGCTGACGAATTCTAAAAGAAGCACACAAGTCTAACTATCAGCAGTTAAAGAAACCACATATAAATAGATGATAAAGGGACGCACTCCTCTTTCTCTCCCATTGCTTCCGTCTCCTGAAGCAAAGCTGTATCCACGGTATCACTGATATGATGAAAACAACGAAAAAGGTAAGATGACAAGACAAAGTAGAGCTTAACAGACATGGATGCAGCATGCTCACCTTATAGGGGACATACTAACTAGATCATCCTCCTGGTCACTAGACCTCTGACGCTTCGATAAATGAACACGTGGTGCCTTTGATGCTTTGCGCTTAAGAGGCCTTTTCGTGACTGGACTATTGGAGCGAGACATTCTACCGCGGGCGTTATCGCCCTCTCGCTCAAATTTGCCATATTCACGAGGATAAAGAGACTCCCAAAAGGCTTCAGCAGCAGGATCCTTGCCAAGGAGCAGAACTTCTGGATCCGATTCGATCTCTATCATAGCCTTAATGAGGACTTTACGCTTCCCATATGCATCCTTATGGTCTTCAAAGCTCACAAGGTTCTTAGGACTTAAAAAGGACCTACAAAGATAAAACTGTAATGAAGATAACTGACACTTGATGCGTGCCGTAGAAGAAAACAGGCACTTTGCCCTTGGGAAGTTCAACGTGTGAAGGAAGAGGATCGACCTACGACGGAAAATATGCCAAACAAATACAACAAACCCTCGCAGGCCAGAAGGGAAAACCCTTCATTTTCGCAAATACACGATCACCAGGCTGAAACATCAAAACAACAACTGTCCCAGCAAATGTTCGGAGCAAACGCCAAGTCGCCAAAGCAGTAAAATGAGCCAGAGAGTCAAGTAAAACAATAGTAGAAAAAATTATCATTTTTAATAAAATGCAAAAAGCTAAATGCTTTAAAAGATACAAATGACGTGTTAGTTTTACTCATACAAGAAGTTGTGTTTGCTGACAGTGAAAGAAATTGGTAAAAACGGCAAATCTTGAGCGTGGAAAAAAGTATCACTTCCGTTGATTGGTGTGGGCGTCATTTGAAAAACACAAAATCAAGTACTCAGACATGAGCATTACAATTCCAAGATCGTCGAAGTTAAAGAGTTTTCTGTACAAATAAAATGTACAGAAGAGCAAAACATTTGTCAAGACGTTGTTTTGTTTTGCGGAAACATTACCATCTTTCGTAATGTGTACCGAAAACTTAATCTATTAAAAGGATTGTATCGTCCCGAGACTTCCTTTAAAGTAAAAGAAGGCATAGTGCTGTGGAAGACTATACATATTCTAGAAACAGTGGGATTGGACTAGCACAATGTGGCCACCCAAGTGACCAAAACCGGCCGTTCGACCAAAAAAAGTATTGCACAGCCCCTCTCTTCTTTCGTGTGCCGTCACCGACGCTCCCCTTGTTCAGGCTCCCGTGTCAGCCATCACAACGTAATCAGTGCTGTGAGAAGCACCCACGAGCTAACCGTGCCAGTCATCTAGATTCGAGCTCATGTGCTCTTGTGGAACCATCAATTCCACTTGGCACTCGGTGCACCAAATGCGTATTTCTTAGTCCTCCTCTCCCACGATAATGTAGACCAATGAAAGATGGGAGTGTGAATCCAAATATTCGAATGGGTCGAGACACTCGCAACACATATTGTGATTCCAGGCTATTTTGATGCCTTGGAAGAAGCGAGATGGTATCGTAGAACCCTGAGCAAAGGGGGCGATCGGGCCTCATAGAAACAAAATGCATGCGATCCAAGCTTGCAAAGCATAAATCGATGCTATCCAATGGCGTCCTGCACATACTACATCCTTTGACACACATTTTAGCGAAGAGAGGCGAGTTGTCCAATAAGAAGAGAGAGAGCTTGCGGAGGATGCTCGATCACAACGTCGCTAGTCTCTCTCGTTAGTTCCACTGGACTTGGAGCTCACGGCTAGTGTCTCCCTTGCACAACGCGAGGGCGAGGGAGGTGCCGAAGACGAACGTCGATCTCAGCCCTTCTGTTATGGGATGTCAGAGATTCTCCCATCCGTAGCACATGCACTACTTTACACCGCACAAATGTGGAGAGCGGCAAGGTAACTCTTGGCCTCGGTAAAATGCCGGTTTTATCTTACCCAACGAAACTTTCTTAATTGGGTTGGCCTTCGACCATTTCAATAGTCGCAGGCAATACCCTACCTCAAAAAAGTACATTGCTTCTGAACTCCATCCCCCTTCGAATTCAAGGAAAAAAATAAAACACACTTTAGCAACCCAAAAAAGGTCGTAAAAACTATCTATTAATAATAGGGAATGTTTTAGTGTTTCATTAGGGGCCCTTAAAATAGAGAGTGAGAATTTCACCTTATACTTGTCGCCCTTTTTATTAACGTCAAACAGCCAATAATACATTTAAAAACGACACAATATTTCTATCCTTGATAACTTGTTTGTTACGAACGTTACGTTACTAATGTAATCTGCTTTTTAGGTTACCACATAAATAAAAATTTTATGGCGCGTAGGTAGAAACCTCCTCCGATTGTCGCGAACAATCAGGGCGTCAAATTGTGTTCGTTCCATGCACGTTCGTTTGCCATACCTCGAACTTCTGCATGCTGAAAAAAGGAGGTTTTAGTTTTGTAAGACCTCGGGCAGTGTACTTCTCTTTTTTTCCCCTTACAATCCTTCATTCATTGTAACATGTTCCTTATAGACATGCGATGGAAGATGCGCTATTCTCCTCCTCCTCCGCAACAACTAAAGTGTGTCCCCAATGCTCTCTATGCCATAGCTGAAGGTCCAGCTTAATGGAAATGGGGGGAAGCGGAAGGAATGGATGTGGATCGGAAAAGAAGAGAAGGTGGGAGGCAAGCAGTTATTCGAAGAAGAAGGAGGGAAGGGAAAGGGCGAGAGGGATAGTGGTGGAACAAAGAAGTGAAGAACGAGGAGACAACACCCGTGGTAAGCGGCAGTACCGGCGATGGCAGGAGCAGTAGTATTGTCGACTCCGGTGGACTACTGCGAGGTGTTGTTGTTGGCACCGTGACTTCTCAACCGAACACTAGAAAAGAGAAAGGAGCAGAAATAAATGCAAAGAAGAGTAAGGCAAACGGAGATCCTTCCTTCTCTCGGCAAAGTGAAGCTCATCATTGCCTATCACCTCCTCCTGCGGTAACCGCTGGCTGGGCAAGTAGGTGCATCGAAAGCAATATCTAGAGTGTGTCCATTATACCCTGCTCCTTTTCCTTCTGCTTAGAATGGAGATGCTGCATTAACCAGAAGAAGAAGACAATCTCACTACCTTGGTTTGCTATGCTGACGTGGTGAGCAGCAAGCATTGGCTCTCCCAACGATGCCCGCTATAGTCGGGATAATGTGCTGATGAGGTCGTTGGCGTTAAGGTTGGCGCCATGCAAGTCCGCCAATCGTGTTAGTGGGGGGTCGACTCCACCTGCCACGCGTCTTCTTTGGATGGCCGTCAAGATGGTGGTGGGCACCGTTGATGACGTGGCGCGCCTTCTCCTTCTTCATTTCATTCTCCATTCTCCCCTTCTCTTCCCGCTTCAACTCCTTTTTCTTTGAATAGCCCCTTGCCTTCCTCCTTCTCCTCTTTTCAGTAAAAATATCCTTTGCGACACTCACACTACTGCCTCCTCTTCCTTCTTCTTCCTTCCATTGGTACTCATCTGGAAGTCCGGTTATCCCATAGCTTGTGGCTGCAGTGCCAGTGTTTCCTTCCATTTCTGTCGATTGCAGCTTCTGCCACAGCGAACGACTTCTAGGCAAGGCGACGAAATCGAGTATCTGCTGGAATCTTGTGAACTTCGTATCAGATGCTCCTGTCTAGTTCTCCTCCTCTTCCTCGTTCTCCTCCTTCTGGCCCTCTTCTTCCACATGATCATCTGTCTAAAATTGCCTTGTTTTGGTAGACTCCTGGTTGGCGGCTTCCCCTTTGGCAACCTGCGAGTGATTGGTGTTAGAAGAGGTGTGTGTGTGTGTGTGTGTGTGTGTGTGTGTGTGTGTGTGTGTGTGTGAAGGCGAGCACCTATCTCTCGTCGCCACGAATCCAACAATGTCACATACATGTGACGGTGGGGGGATGAGATGAAGATGTAGTGAAATAAAAGTTTTTGAAGTTAACGGTGTGGTTTGGATAAGAAATTTATTGAACTATTTTCAATCTTTTTTAAGTAGAATCATGGAAAGTAAAGATTTGTGTTGATGAGAGGCGAGGCAAAATTATAACAATAATAATTACGGTACTGATGATGGAGAAGAGGCTAGAGAGAGGATTTGCGCAGCTTCGGTTTTGAATAGGGGATTGTCTGTTTCAGTGTTGCTGGTGAATGGAAATAAAAGTTGGAATGTGAATAGAAGGTACACTTGCTATGAACGTAGAGATGAAAAAAAAATGGGAGGGAAGAATGATGGGAGGAGTGATGCATTAGCAGTGGAGGTTGGAGGGAGGGGAGGAAAGGAGGAAGCTGGGGGTGAGTGGCTGTTAGACGTCTACTGATAAATCTACTACTAGTACGGCAGTAGATCTACTAGTAAGACATGAGTAGTGCTGTCCTGTCGGTGGTGGTAACGGTGAACGAGGGAGAGGTGTATTGAGAGAGGGAGAGGGGGAGTGTGTGTTGCATGACATCATGGGTGGAATGGATGGCAGATTGACAAATAGAGTCGGTGTTTAAATGAATTAATGAATGAAGGAAAGGGAGGAAAGAAAGAGAGAGTGAAGGAAGGAAGTAAGTGAAATGGGCAATGAAGGGCATTGAAAGGGAGACGAAAAAAAGAAGAAAGGAAGAGAGGCGAGAGAGTTGGAGGAGGAATAATAATTGTAGACTTGGGAGGGCCGTAAAGGTGTGAAAAGATGTGTGTGTCACATATGTGTGACGGTGCAGAGGATGCAGTTCAAAAACAGCGGGAGTCAAGTATGGTATGGTGTAGAAGGAAAGCACTGAATCCTCCCTTACGATCTTCTTTGGTTTTGTTGGATGTAGTTAAGGAAAGGAAAGATAAAAGGGGATTATCTCTGATTGATGGGAGGAAGTGAATAAAAGAATGACGAGGAGGAGTAGAAGGAGGTTGTCTATTGATAAAGGAATAAAATGAGTAAGACAGAGAAAGTGGAAGGGAGGGAGGAAGGTAAGTGTACTAGCTTTACATAAGTAGCAGCAATAGTGAGCAGATGTGAATAAATTTGTGTGCCACGCATATATGCAACGGTGGGAAAGATAAAATGAGAAAATGGACCTAATGAAGTCAGCAGTTTTGTTGAAATGAAAAGTGGTATTACCTCTTATGAAATTGTTCACACATTTTTTTTGGTTTGTAAAACAATAATGAAAGAGTTGGAGGTTGAAGAGAGAGCCTTGCTTCGAAGGCTGTCTATTTTACTGCTAGTAACTCGTATATGAAATAATAATAAAAGAGAGAAGGAGACACTTCTAATGAAGGTAGGATGGAATGAAAGAATGAAGAAGAAAATGGAGAGTGAGGATTATATGCGTGAAGAATAAATGTGGTCACCTATTAGCAGCATCGATACCCCATTAGTTTGATGCATGATAGGAAGGGATGCTTCGGTGTGGAACAATTCGTGGATGGAAATAAAAATGAAAAGATGAAAAAAGGTGTACCTGTACTGAATATAAAAATGAAGGAATGAAAAAAAGGGAAAAATTAGGGAGAGAATGAAGGAATGTAGGAATGAAAGTAAGCCATGGAAGTGAGATGCAGATAAAAAAGAAGGAAATAGGTATGAGGAATAAAGATGGACGTCTACTAACAGCAGTCGCATAAGTGGTTGTGAGAAAGGAGGGAGGACTGTGGGTCTGCTAGTAGCATATAAGTAGTGTTGCCCTGGTGGTGGTGGTAGTAGTAGTAGTAGTAGTAGTGAGAGCAGTCCATTGCGAAGTGGCGAGGAAGAGAGAGATAGATGTGTGCTGCATGACATCATCGGAGGTAGATTGGATGAAAGATTGACAACTAGGATGAGCAACCAAATAAATGAACTAAAAGGAAGAAGAAACAAAAGGAGGAGAGGAGGTTGCATGACTAGTGGTAGAGTTGGTAGGACATCCACTAGCAGCCTATTAAATAGTTCTGGTGGCGGTGGTTGTGTTTAGATGGGGAATGGCTAAGAAAAGAAGGAGAAAAAGCGCAAATGAATGAAGGAATGGATCGGGTGGAAGTAGTGAAGTACAGATTTTTTCGAACAAGAGATGATGTTTGGCGCGATAGAGGCATAGAGAGGGGAAGAGAAGAACCTCTACAGGCAGCCCAATGAGTAGAGGTGGTGGATAAAAAATGAGTGCCAGTAGTGGAAGGGGATGTTGGATGGAATGGGATGGGATGGGATGGGAAGGTGAGAAGGGGGAGAGGTGGTCACGTATGCATGTGTGTGTGTGTGTGTATGTATGTATGTAGGTAGGTAGGTAGGTAGTTAGGTAGGTAGTTAGGTAGGTAGGTAGGTGTGGGAGAGAGGCAGGAATTGAGAGAGTGCATGCTGAAACCAATGGTTACAATTAAATTACAACCATTCAGACGACCATATATGGAGAAATATGTGCTCTAGGCCCTACCAATACGGTTCCTAGATATGCTAACGCAAATAAACGCGTAAATAGGAGCATTTTAGATCAATAAGTCGGTAAAAAGTGATCAACAAATCAATAAAAAGTGCAATTTAATGACAACCTATACCTTAATCAATAACTCGTGCCAACTACCGGATCAATAATAAAAACAATAACATTAATATTGGCAATAAATTCAGTTGGAAGATCCCTTACTAAATCAGTAGAAGTATCAACACTGAACGCCAAGAAAAAGATCAAGCCTGACCTCGCATGTCCTTGAAATCGACCTGAATCTATACCCAGCGTCTCGTGTGAACGTCATTTAAAATAGAAAACAGGTTTTACTAGCAATTGGGGTTACTTTGTGTCAGCTTACGTTAAATTCTTCTGGAAAACTGTCCAGCATTGGACGCTTCTATGCTTACCAACGATTGAAGAAAGGCGGAGGAGGCAGACCTCTCAACCTCGTCCCATTTTCAGGATTAGGTTGCATAAAATGACTTCCTGGTCTCCCAGAAGATTCTACGTTTGGATCGCGCACTGTAGCATGCTGGACCGACCGAGGGGTCGCCAGTTCGGCTCATTGAATGCGCGTGCCTCCAAGCCGTTAAACTGGCACCTCAGTACGGCAAGTGGATAAATCAAGACTGCTTTTCCACCCTGTTGAGACGATACTATAAATTTGTTGTAACTAATGGAGTCGTGGAGTGATGCCAAGACCATTTAGTGTGGTGACAACTTTATTGGCTGACAGTCGTAAATGCGCAAAAATAGAGCAAAGAAAGAAGAACGGATGGCAAGTCAGTGAATGTGAGTAGGGAGGGGAGGGATGGAATGGGGAAGAGAACGAGAGGGACAAAATTAAGTGATGCCAAACTCCTGCATCCACTTCTCATTCTTCTCAATGTTGGCCGCCGAGACAGGCCTGAAGACAAGGGAAATGGTCTCCTCGAAGTCACGTATCCTCGTCGGTAGGTTGAGATCGGCGGTTCGAAGGTTCTTTATCTCCTCCACAGACAAACCTTCAATCGCCCGTCTCGTTGACATCATCGAGGCGTCTCTGTACCATTCCCAAAGGGAGGGGGGGGGAAAAAAAACGTCTCTTCAAGCTCCTGTCACCAGATTTGCACATATTCACCATTCGCCAAGTCGCCTTTTAGTTACCCTTATGGGTAATGAACCAGAACTTCTGCTGTCAGTGTTTCGGAGTTGGGAAGGACATTCAAGGGAAGTGGGAGGCTCAGAAAATAAAAGAATGAATTTTAAGGGATGCAAAGTGCGGCTACATTCTAACAGTGCCCTACTACAGAAGTGAGGACCTATCGATACTGCCGACCCGTTCAAGGACCGGCAGCAGAAAGGTGTCTTGGTGCAAAGCAAACTTAAAAATTGCAAATGCTTACCACTGCACAGAGGGGCTTGTCACTTGCGATTTCACGACAGGCTATGCACCGACCATTCCAGCAACAGAAATTCCGCGCCCCACTCTTAGGAAGGTAGCAACTGCCACTGACGGCAGGCTTGACTATCGGTGTCCAGACGTCCTCATGATATATGCCCTTACTACTAACAAGGCCGTTGCTAGGCTAAACCTTGGCATTTCTGAGCCACTTCGTGACTCAATGCGGCCAAGCAAACAAACACTTAGTAAACTCGTTACCAAGACGTCATAGTCAGCAAAACTGACGGCACATGAGGGCCATCGTTTCGGTGATCGCTAGAACTAACACTTAGGGATGAAAAAGTATTAAAAGGCGGACAGCCAGTAGAGGAATTTAAAAGTGTCAAACCTGTCGAGTATTCGACAGTAACCCTCCCCCGACCACAGAACACGACAGCTGCTTGCGATAGAAACAGTCATAAAAAACGTTATCTCATCCCCTTACCTCCAAATGAGATACCTGGAACGGCAACAGTAACAACAACCACGTACAATCAGATTGCGAAGTTATTCAAGACTACTGCCATCAGGGATAATGGCCAAATTTGTTAAAATGACAACAACACTGCCAAAGTTTGCCAGAAGCGACATGGAGCAGAATAAAATCCATCAAAGTCGGGTCTGCTTTCCGCCGCCACCAATGTAGCGTCCCGAGACTTCCTTTAAAATAAAAGAAGGCATAGTACTGGGGGAGAATAGATATTCTGGAAACAGAGGGATTGGGGGCTGTTGGCACGGCCCGGAGGCCGGCTAACCGGCTAGTACAATACGTGTGATTCCAAACTGCAACACAACCTGTTGTCTCCCTTACGCGGCTGATAGAGTAGCTGAAATGGAATGAAAGACAGTTTTTATACATCTGCCTACCATAGAACTGAAGAATAATCTCTCACGGGCAAACTCATCCATCTAGGATCCCAAATTTACCCCAAATAGATTCAACTTTGACTCATCCGTTGGAAACAAAGACGCCCGTTGTCATTCCATTCCAGAAATATTACCAACCCTTCCACTCCATCATATTAAGGCAATTAATCCACCAGAGGTCAATCAGTTGGCCTTAGACCCATTCCCCAACACGCCGTTAGCACTCCGACCTCAAACGTCCATCCGGTTACTGGTACCGAACCCATTCAGTCAGTTTCATTCACAAATGTCTTTATCATGAATCCATCCCATCTACAAAATACTCATTCCTTAATTATGTATCCAATCGTACACTTAACTCGTATTCAAGATCGTATCCTGGTCAGTGGCTTTCATAAACAGACGAGAGAGCCACAGAGAGAAAGCAAAATGAGACATTCATTAATAATTAAAGGACCTAAAGAGAGGAGTGGACCGACGTTGCTGGTGGTTTTACTGGTACTTTTCTGTGCCATTTTAATTGCGATTATCGCTCACCTCCTGTTGCGAATTTGATGATTGATGAAATGAAACGTCTCATTTTCGCCTTCCCAAATGCTCCAACCAAAGTTATGGAAACAATCTTGTCCTAGTAGACTCAAATCCCACTTGTCCAGTGCTGCTACAAATCAAGAGCATCACTTCAGAATCGATCTCCAGTTCAAGGAGTCATAGTTAAAAGTTATTTAAAAAAAAACAGCGAATTGTAATTCAAGTGCTTTGTAATGAATCGCTGAAGGGTGACTGTCCTTATTCATGCCTTAATTAGATGTCACAAAGTTTACAAATTCAATGCAAACATTTGACGCGAGAGAAGATCTTACTTCTTAAACTAAGAGGTTAGCCAATTTTAAAAAATAGCATACAAATCTCTTAAACATTCCAATCATAGTCTGCAGAACCGTGGTATCTCATTCACACTAGGCACGAAGACAGCTCCTGTTTTAATAAATGTCACCGTTGAAGTGAATTTTATGACCCTAAGAGCCGGGCCACCCGGCACAAGTAGATGCGAAAAAGGCAGATTATACGACAGTGAGGGCAAGGTAAAGACCGAAACAAAGAGACAAAGTAGTATATTGCTTCTATATCTCCTTCAACTTCCCTGCCGGTCAACCTGGTGTAGAATCTTAAGGGGGCCAGTTACCGAAACCCAGAGTTAGGAACCATTCAAAGCAGTAAATTCATGGCCGCCCAAAAAAGATACAAGCATAACCTCTGAATGGGGCTTAATATTTTCTGGTCAATATTTTGGGTGAGTTTTGATACCCCACATGGGTATTTCCCCACTCTGTCGATTTCGCTATAAAATAGCTACTGAACACCACTTCAGTAAAGTCAGCACTCCACTCCACAGCGGTAGCGGTGGCAATGAGGCCGGAGGGGGCAAAGCACCGCTTGCCACAACATATTTGTAACGATTAACATCCAACAAACTTCTCATTTACATAACATAGGCCTGTGAATCCCAAGCAAATCGGAAGAGCAAACACATAGGTAAATCTATCTCACTAAACACGCCCACAATGAGGTTGCTCAGGTTTGGGCACAGTTTTGAGGTGATGAGTTGGTCAAGGTGTCATTTCTCG